>JAJMFS010000015.1:0-275923 GCA_030574815.1 Yamadazyma germanica | reverse complement strand
GCATCAAGGGTTCAGTCCTCTGCCGAGCTCTCTTCCAGAAGACGTAAGTTTACGGGAGATTGGTCAATTAATGAATGTTATCAACTTCACAATAGTTAAGGTTTCCTTCCAGGCACATGTCCATTGGTATTTCCCACCACTTTTTCTAACAAGTTCTATATACTATATACTATATATCTATTTACTATCTTGTTAGAAAAATACCAGACCTTTCATTCCATCGAAACTAATGATCCCCTTCAATTCATTCATAATTAACCTATCATTAGCCTAAGCTATCAGATCAACTCAGTTTTGGTGGCTGTAAAGCGTATATATCTCATTGAAGAGATACCACCTCCAAAGAGGGTCCCAAAATGATTATAGGATCTACAAGTAATCTCTTCATCTTCATTTGAAGATTTCAGCGTCATAAGACATCACCATCATGATGGTTCCATTGAGCCGTGGGGATATTCATCAGAAGAAACGAATCTTCAAAACCACGTCCCCAAAAACAACACCATTCCATATCCAAAAATCCATCAATAACAGGATAAGATGACTTCTCGAACATCCCCAAACACTTTTTGAATACCTCGGAATATTTTAATCCACCATTTTTTGATTTTTACTATTAGACAATCATATTCCTTTTTCCTATGTACAATACCACAGACCCACTACAATATTCGAAAAACGGTACAATATCGACAATCCAAAGTGCTCTAAGTAAATGAATAATTTTGAAGAACTCTAATTGGAGGAGTCAACCAAGAAAGGTTTGACTAAGGATTTTCGGCCTTTATTCTCTTCCACTACCAGATTCACCATTAAAAGAATCTCTAGTATATGTAGCTTCCGAAAGTTTATCAAAACTTTTGTATAAGTCTTCTTTATAAACTTCATATAATGAACCATATCCTTTTTTTCTAGCACTTTCATCTCTTCTCTCATTAAGTCGGACAAGCTGATTAATTATGTCAACAACGTTAGCTTCGACAGGCCTTAATTCATTGAAGGTTTCATAATTATTAGCTGCTTCAGCAGCATTAAGACAGCCGTGTATATAGCTTAACATTAACTTATGCTTTATTGATAGCTTCATATCTATATCATAAGAAAGTTGCATAGCATCATATTCTCCATAATCTGAACCAGGATATTCTACGTCTAAGATTTCATAAGATTTGAAAGCCGTATCAGCATCGACTTGATCTTTGACTTTAAGAATACTATTAAGTGTTGGTTCTTCATTTGGGAGTTTGATTTGAAAATCTTCATCTTGATCATAGAATTTCACAGAAATTGTCTTACAAAATTTAATAGTAGTGAATTCGTCTTCATGATCATGATCAATTGAATATAATGGAAGATTGGAGGATTCATCTCTAGGAATACCATCAATTGGAAGAAGGTAAACATCCCCAATACTATCTTCAGTAGAAATATTATCATCTTCTTGACCATTTGTGTCATCTTCTTGAAGAGTAATGTTGTCATTAATTTCTTCGGGGTAAGATCCATTTGAAGATTCATCACCTGAATAAAGGTCAAAAGAATAATAACTATCATCTTCAATTTCATAATCGCTGTAATCTTTAGATTCATCCTCTTCACTGGTTAAAGTCACAGAAGAATTTTCACTAGTGTGCTCAACATCATTTGAACTGCAAGGTTCAATTTGATTGTCATTAGAAGATTCACCAGCTAAAGTTAAATTACCATCATCTGAATTTTGAAATTCATTAAGAATTTCTGTAATTAAATTTTCTTGTTCAGTTAATGCTTCGAATAAATCTGATTTTTGTTCACTGTAATATTGAACTGATTTATCTAGTAAGATTGCATTAATAGGACAAGCAAGTTCAGATTCATTTTCTGGTTTTCTAAAATATTTTTCCCATTTATCTTTGGCAAAATTAACAGTCTTTTTAGTAGCATTCTGGAATTTATTCAGTTTTCTACAAGCTAATTTTTTAAAGAAAGATTTGAACACTTTTCTCTTGGAGTTTGGTTCCTTAAGGGTACTTCCCGAATCTTTGCTCTCTTCATAATTTAAATCCTTTTTGTAAGCTTCAGTTAAAGACTCAGATGAAGCAGTAAGTTTGTGATCAACTTCCCAGGTAGTACAAAAGGAAGAAGTTTCACCATCAAAGTCTGGATTTGGAACGTAATTAATTTTATTCCAAAGGTTTAAATTAGGATTATTAAGGTCTTTGAAGTTAATTTTGAGTGGGATACCATTTGAATTAGTCGATTGACCAATTGAGGAAATTTGATGAATGGGGTTGATTGGTTGACTGGTTGGGAATTGTTGTTGATTAAATTGACCAGTGAATGAAATGTCTTTATCCCAATGATCTACAAAGTCAAAGGAATTTTCATCATCATAAATGATACCATTTGGCAAATTTTTTGCCAAAATGTTTGAAACTGGGCTCTCAATTAAAGATTTAATTGAAATGGTCTTAGACTCTTGAAACAGTTTCAATTCGACACTTTCATCCCAAGGACAGGGATCGGTGTAAGGGTTGAAGAAAGAAGAATCCGAATGGCAATCCGAATAGGAATCAGAAACTGGTTCCTTTTCGGTTTGTGCTCTTTGACCAGCACAAAACCCGATTCTTCTTAAAACTCTCTTGAAACACATTTTAGAAATGGGTTTCGAAGCTTAAAGTTATTAACAGATAATAACTTGGTAACTGACGAAGGTCAATTGATTTCAATCTTTATATGTGTAAAAAGTACTTTCTACAATAAAGGTTGAAGGTGGGGGGAATGAGAATAAAATGGTTGCAAAAAAAAGAAGAGAAAAGGTAAACAGACGGCGAAATGGGATATCTCGAAACACCCAAATACTATATTGTAAGGCTCATCTGATAATATACATACACATAATAACTATACATAATACATATGCTATACACCAAGGTGATTATTCGGAAAGTCAAAAATCTAATACGTAATTTATCACTATATTAATTCAGTTAGCTAAGATATCACGGTAACTCAATAAATGATACCAATATGAATATGTTGATTTGGTATTCACGAAACACAAGTGTTCCAGTTGCACACTATAACTAATTGATGACTTAGGAATTTTGAATCGATTTGTCGATGAAAAGCAGGAGACCTTTTTTTTCCAAATTTCTAATTTTTCCTTCAATCAATCATTTACTGATAGCGAAATTTGCAGCAATTAATTATCCTTGAAAATCAAACATGTACACTAAAGAAAACAACACATATACAACTATTTACTCAATTAAGCCATAAGAGATTTCTTGAAAACAAAATTACCTTATCAAGTTAATCTCCAACCCAGATAGTATCTTATCTTTGAAGGTAGTGCCCATCTCAGACATTATCTCAAATCCATCTTACTTCCTCACCCCATCTCATCTCATCTCATCGCGAAAAAATAAATTATCTACTGCCATGGGGAAAGTTCAAAAGAAGAACAGTAAAGGTCGTTTAGATAGATACTATCATTTAGCTAAAGAAAAGGGCTACCGTGCTCGTTCCTCTTTCAAGATTATCCAAATCAACGAAAAATATGGACACTTTTTAGAAAAATCAAAGGTAGTTATAGATTTGTGTGCAGCCCCAGGTTCTTGGTGTCAAGTTGCATCTCAGTTATGTCCTATAAATTCTCTTATTATCGGAGTTGATATCGTTCCAATAAAGCCACTTCCAAAGGTAATCACATTTCAATCCGATATTACTACCGAAGATTGTCGTTCCAAACTTAGAGGATATATGAAGACTTGGAAAGCTGATACAGTTTTACACGATGGTGCACCAAATGTTGGTTTAGGATGGGTTCAAGATGCTTTCACCCAATCTCAATTAACTTTACAAGCCCTTAAATTGGCCGTAGAAAATTTGTCAAATGGAGGAACTTTTGTCACCAAAATTTTCAGATCTAGAGATTATAACAATTTAATGTGGGTATTCAATCAATTATTTGAAAAAGTTGAGGCAACAAAGCCCCCATCTTCCCGTAATGTTTCTGCTGAAATTTTTGTTGTTTGTAAAGGTTTCAAAGCTCCGAAGAAACTTGATCCTCGTCTTTTAGATCCTAAACATGTATTTGAAGAATTACCTTCGGGTCCTCAAAATAATGAAGCAAAAATCTATAACCCAGAGAAGAAAAAAAGACAAAGACAAGGTTATGAAGAAGGTGATTATTTATTATACCATGAAATGCCAATTTTAGAGTTTATCAAGAACGAAGATCCGATAAATACTTTAGCGGATATGAATAGATTCACTGTTCCTACCAAAGAAGAAGAAGATACAGAATTCAAGCTCATAAAGAAATTAAAAAGTTTCACTGGTGAATTACAGGAATGCCTTAAGGATTTGAAATCATTAGGTAAGAAAGATTTTAAACTCATTTTGAAATTCAGAAAACACGCCAGAGAATTATTGGGATTAGATGAAAAGGAAGAAGAAGAACAAATCGAGGTAGAAGCCTTAACAGAAGACCAAAGGATTGATAAGGAATTGCAAGATTTAAGAGATAAACAAAGACAAAAATTGAAGAGGGAAAAGAAGCAAAAAAATGAACTTAAACAAAAAGAAATTCAAAGAATGCAAATGAATATGTTAACTGATATGAATATTGGTATAGAAGCTGCTGCCAGTGACTCCCAAAGTTTATTCAATTTAAAATCTGCTGAAAAGACCGGTGAACTTGATAATTTAGTGAGAGGTAAAAAGAAAATGATCTTTTCAGAAGCTGATCGTATAAGAGACGTTGAGATAGATATTGGTGAAGGTCCTGAACAAAATAGTGAAGATGAACTTGATGAGTTAGAAGCTCAATTAGATGACATGTATAATAATTATCAAGAAAGAAAGGCTGAAAAAGACGCCAATTATAGGGCCAAAAAGCTTAGAGGTGATGAAGATGATGAGCCTTGGGATGGTATACGTTCCGACGAAGAAGAAGAAGAAGAAGAAGAAAAAGATTATGAAGAGGAGGTAAGTGAAAGTGAAAGTGATTTGGATGATGATGAGCATATTAATCAACTTATTCAAGAGAAAAAGGGTAAAGATGGATTAAGTAAATCTGCTAAGAACTTTTTTGCTGCCAATTCGTTGTTTGGAGATGTTAATGATGATGATTTATTACAGGCCATGACTCCTAAAACATCAGGAGAAACCAAGAAGTCGGGATCTGAAACTAGTGCTGATGATAAAATGTCCATCGACGAAGAAGATTCTGATTCTGATTTTGCTTCTGACTCTGATTCTTCGTTTGAAATCGTTAGAGAAACCAATGAAGTTAGTGATGAAGAACCTTTGTCCTCAGATGACGAGAAACCAAATTATAAAGGACTTTCCGAAAAAGAAAAGAATGATCTTGCGACTGTTGAAGCTATGACCTTGGCCCATGAGCTTGCTTTGGGTCATAAAACTAAACATGATCTTGTTAACGATGGTATAAATAGATACTCATTCAGAGATAATGATCAATTACCTGAATGGTTCATTGACGATGAAAAGAAGCACAGTAAAATCAATCGTCCGATAACCAAAGAAGCTGCTATGGCTATTAAACAAAAACAAAAAGAGTTAAATGCTAGACCAATCAAGAAGGTATTGGAGGCTAAAGGACGTAAAAAGATGAGAGCTTTGAAGAGATTAGAAAAGATCAAGAAGAAATCTGATTTAATCAATGATGACAGTGGTAAGTCAGAGAACGATAAAGCAGAAGAAATTGCCAAATTAATGAGAAAATTAACTAAAAAGCAACAGACCAGACCTAAGGTTACAGTTGTGGCTGCTACAGGTAAGAATAGAGGTATCAGCGGTAGACCAAAGGGTGTTAAAGGTAAATATAAGATGGTTGATGGTGTCATGAAAAACGAACAAAGAGCATTAAAGAGAATTGCCAAAAAGCATAGAAAATAGGCTAACGTTGAAGCTTATAGTTGAGTATATACGAAAGTAATATAACATAAAAAGTGTAACCTGAAAATCTCTAAAATCAATCAATAACTATTCACTAAACAATCGACTATAAACTGGAGACCTACTTATGTGGAATGTGTTTCAAGTTTTTAATATCTTGAATATTCTGTTGTTTTCTTTGGTCGTATACTTTCAAAGTTTCTTCTGCTGCTTTAACACCAGCTAAGGCCATTGCTCCGAATGTGGGACCCATTCTATTGGAACCATCTACTTCAGCCAATTCCATCCCAGTTACAACTAAACCTGGAGCAATTTCTCTAGTTCCTTTAACAATAGCGTCTTCAGCACTGTTCATATCGAGACCTCTCATGTGTCCAAGTTCAATTTGGGACAATTCTGCCATTCTCTTTGCAGTTCCAGCACCGAATGGACCATCATGACCTGCTGCTGATAATACTACGTTACAATTGATTGTATTAGGATCCATACATGAATGTTTGTCATGATTCAATGAAACCAAAGTCCAGTTAGTCACTACTCCAGCAAGTCTTAATTTACCAGAATTAGGATCAGTTCTGGTGATCAAATCTTCAACTGCTGTGGCATTGAAGAGCTTGACATTTTCAAACGCTAACACTTTTGAAAGTAAAGTGGACATAAAATAAGCAGCATGTTTGACGACTACATAATCACCTTCATCTTCGTAACTCAATCCTAATTCGTCTAAAAACTTATCAGCTGGCTTTCTCAAGATCATAGCACTGAACAATTGACCTCCTAACCAGCATCCCCCTCCTGGGCTTACACTAGCTTCAATGATAGCAATTTTTAAATCAGGTTTTGCTTTAGCTAAAGTATAAGCAGCGGAAAGTCCAGCAGATCCAGCACCAATGATAACAACATCAGATTCTGCGTACTTCTGCAAATCATCAAAGTAACGAGAAGTCATAGCTCTTGAAACTGATGATTCTCTAATTGGAGAAAATTTGAACAGTTCCCAATCAAACTCTTCATAGAATCTATTATCAATGTTTCCATTCACAGCTTTAGTGTTGAATGTCAAAGGTTCTTGTTGTTGAAGCATTGTTGGAGGAGTCATTATGATATATATTGATAAAGAAAGGGGAAAAGAGAGGAAAAAGGGGGTATTTATAGTTTTTAGATTCAAGAAAATGGTACGTATAAGTGCATAGTCAAGAGCTGGACTTGAAGGGGTCTTTTATCTATTCTTCTCCTCTCCAAGCTACAATATGTCACTCTAGTATATTTAATTACGCAGCCGTCTAAGCGCATAACCCAAATGGCTGCTAAAATAAAGTGTATCAACGAGTGAATTTCCCAACAAACTAGCCTGGCTAAGTTTATAATGTCACATAACCTTTCAAAGCAAATATCTATGGTCAATTGCTAATTCCCAATATCAGCCATTTTTTCAAAATCTCCTCTAAACATCAAATTTGATCGGTAGACAGAGACTTTCATATGAAATACGCCCATAGTTTTTCGATGATTCTTTGTAGTAAATTCAGAAGTGTCTATATGCAAATGTGTTTATAGCGTGAAAAGATTCATCACTGTATACTACTGCAAGAATTTTATTGAGAGATATATTTCAGTTTATCGTGACTTACTTTTGGGAGGTTTATACTTTTGAATTTTTTTGGGGATTTCTTTTAAGGAAGTTCTGACACGACGCATGGACACGAAGCGCTGATCTGTTATATAGTAGCCTTCTTCCACTCGACTAAGGTTTTTGTTTTGACTCACCTCTGTTGTCTTCCTCTGACCCGCTCTCGATCGTCTCTACAACTGACTCTCGATCGACCCAAATAATATTCACCAAAATGAAACCAGAAATAAATTCCATGGTGGTAGCCAAAACATACTCATAAATTATCATTTTTTGGTGTCCCGTTTTTGAGAGATAGTTTGAAATAGCCATGTAATTCATGTCATCGATGTAAATTGATAAGACGCCAAATATCCCTCTCACTGTGATGAAAGGTGCCATGAGTAGAAGAGCCTTCACCGGGATTGTTTTAAGATTATACTTGAAGAAATTATACCCAGCAATGCATAACACACAAGATGATTGCACCAAAAAAATAACTTGGCCTACAGTTCTCATAGCTTTTGAAGCGGTAAGTTTCGAATTTCCCTCTTTTATTTCTTCGGCTGACATCCCAGCAACTATACTTCCTCCATTTATTAATATGACATTTGCTATCAATAAAACCCAGTGAAATGAGTCCATATAGGACATCTTAAAGACCTTGGATTTTTTCTCCAATGGCGATTTCCCCCATTCGACTCTTTGTTCTCTACATAAAATATGTAAAGAAGTTAAGACCAAGATAAAATACCCTTCAGCTGTCAAAACGATATACGCCACTAACCATTGCCATTTTTCGAATCCTGCAATGCCAAATCCTAATCCGCTTATTTGTCCCCCCAATCTTATCAATCCATAAAATCCAAGCATGGAAAACAAACTTCGAAATCCTTTCTTAAGCATTGCGTAAACTGCTATACATGAATAGATCGCATAAAGTACGAGATATACACAAGAGGCGATACCCAATTCTTTTATTTTAAATGCCATTAGGTACCGGTGGTTATCATCAAAAGTGGAAATTAAGATTCCATTTATAAGCGGCTGAATTTTATTAGTCTTTCTGCATATAGTGAACGGCTGAATAAGTGCCTGCACCTAGGTCCACGATAATTCTTTATAAATAGGAATTATGTGGTGCCTATCTTACTCAGCCTCGCGGTGGAGCCAGTCAATAGGAATATTTGGTTGGACTTTATTGTGAAAGGTACAAGCTGGTTTGTTCACAGGTGGAAGTTTAATCCGTCGCTGGCTACATAAGTAGTGGTATTGATAAGAAGATGAACCCTTACAGATCTTGTTCCTAATATGGATATAACAGAGCTTTGGTATTTTAGAGCAGTAGCCTAATCAGTGATCGTAATCTTAAAAAAAAGTACTGCATGTATAAACTTGTCTACCCTGTGTATAGTCCAACTTAGGCGGGGTAATTTCCCTTGGCTAGGACGTACAGGAACTTAAACCGGAAGATTCACTCGTGTAGTGTTTTCTGGAGATACTTGTATACATCAAACCCACGATTGGTCTTCTAACAAGACCCT
Organism: Yamadazyma germanica; assembly: GCA_030574815.1. Lineage (NCBI taxonomy): Eukaryota > Fungi > Ascomycota > Pichiomycetes > Serinales > Debaryomycetaceae > Yamadazyma > Yamadazyma germanica. Next base: position 266,863 of record JAJMFS010000015.1, on the reverse strand, counting down.
ACGAGTTTTTTCGATCTCTGCTCCATTTTGTGTTATTTGAATAATTGGGAAAATTCTTAAGTAATCGTTCCAATTCCAGGCCCTGAAAAACTTCCAATATAGCTTCGTAACCTCCAAGATAAATACTTCTCTTAAATTCAAAATCATATAATTCTTTGAAGCGTCTCAAATAATACTTCGGCTAGAGATTTATGAAGCTTGTAAAACATATTAACATCATCTGGATATGAATCGCTAGAGAAATCCTTAGTGGTGATAGTATAGTAAATGGGTATCAACACCTAGATTTAAAACAAGGCGTTACGCTTCTTTTTTGTTACTTCAAAGATGGCGGTCAAGGCAACATTTGATGTACAATACGACATAGTCACCGAAAGTTTCCTCCGAAAGTTAAACAAGAAGCGCAGAATCTAAATCTTTTGGAGATCATCGAGTCAAAATTTTCTGGATAGATATAAGCTTAGTCCAAATTCTGTAGCTTTCATACTTTTCATGTGTTCCTCTTTTCTTTGGGATGAATCGGCTTAGTATGATTCCATTAAAGACAGCGATTGCACAATTTCCGTAACTAATATTTTTCCATAAGACCAAGTGCTACGGGCCCTTGTCTCGCCGCTCTCGAGTTTTTCAGGGCTGCAAAATTCTGCAGTAATATCTTTAGTCCTTGAACAAAATGGACTATAAAAAGAGAAATAGTAGGGGAGATTTTTTAGAACCGATTGCACGCTTTCGAAAGTCAATTGAATAGAGCATCCAGATATTCACTAAGCAGAGCTATTATATTCTCCAATCCCTAGTAAAATTCAGAATGCCGAAGTGCCGATCAATTTTGAAGATCCAAACCGTAGATCAAAGATCCTCCCCAGAAAACAGGCCATATACACTTGAATATACTGTATATAATGTTATACCCTGCAGGAGAACACATTTCCTTCGACTCATATAAGGAATCTCTAACACGTGAGGCGTTTTTTTGTGGGGGTTTGTTTACAATATTTTCTGCAAAGTTTTTAATCAAACTTGCAAGCAAGTCTTTCTGTCCTGCAAATTACATGCTTGGCTGTGAGATATTCCCTCTTTCGAAAATAATGGAGACATCTTCCCACCACCGAATAACAAATGCAATTTTTGGTATACGTGGTTTTCTGTCTTCTGTAGCACTGGTAATTACCTGGGCGCCACTTTAAACAACCCATTAGTGTTTCCTCGCCCCCCTATCACTTCAATTTGTACAAGAGTATAAGTCATTCCAATTATCGATTACCTCGTAGTCACTAATGCCAGTAAAGATAAGCCCTTTCAACTGAATGTCGCGCAACTGCCTATCTCCAGAACAATTTCGTGATCTTTTGAAGACACCATCAGAGCCAATCTCGATGATGGCATACAATTATTTAGCAACCGCAATGGTGGCTTTGAACCTGTATCGCTGTAAAATAGGCGGTACTCCGGCAAAGATAAATTAGAGATGATTGATAATTCTGAACCTAGAAAGAATGACTTGACCTGATATATACCTTTTGTGGCTTGCTCAAAAAATCACGACCCTTGATTGATAGAGATGCTACATTAGGAGTATTTTCAAGCTCCTCCTCTAATTCGACAGTATGTAGTGTATAATAGCATTGATAAGCAAAATGTCGCAGTAGAAATTTTGATAATAAAGGGCTTTGAGACGCATTTATTATATCCCAATTTGGAAATAGTGGCATGTTCAACCGCACACCTATTGTTCAACCGCAGATTGTGTTAAAATAATTTGGCAAATAATTAATGAGGCTAATTAAGTGCGCGTAACATATTGAACAATACATTAGTGCATCGAATGAGAATAACAAGTAACATTGGGAACGCACCACGGTAATCTAAGATAGTTAACACCTTAATTACCAGCACCGTAATCCAGCAGAACACCGGACTATTCTAACTCTAGCTCAAATTTATCATTTCGTCTTTTGCCACTCGCCATCTCTACTGGCCTGTAGTGCAAAATGAAACTTACCGTTATGGCCCCTGTCCCTAACCCCCCCTGATAAACCCCCTGTCACTGTACTTGCTCGTTACTTACGACTAATGAGTTGTGCGAGTTATCGCTCGCACTATTCCGCTTAACTGCGCACCGCATTTCAGTTACTATAGACACTCTTCTGGCCGCATCTTGTCAAGAGAAAAAAAATTAGTCCCTTCTTCATTTAATATTCAACTGATTTCTGTGTTACAAATTAGTAGTAAGTGACACAACTTGATAGATAAAATCTTATACAAGTGAAACAAAATTTTAGGTCACATTTGAAATTTCAAGACCTGTTTTTGGTTAATCCTTAGGAGACAAACAGGTTGTTATCTTATTGCTGGCATTGATCAAGCGTCCATTCCTTTCATTCATTTTAGTTCTTTTTCTTAATTTGGTACTGCCCTGTACAATAATCTTCCCATAATTTTGATAATTTGTTGTCTTTTTAACAAGCATTACATATCCCAGGTTCCCATTGGCATTTTTTTTTCTTCCAATATAGTATCTTTTTATTCATGAGTTCCTTACCAAATTCTTCATATTTAGCTGTTACTCCTACAGGTGCAGGAGGGGAAAGAGTTCATAAACATAGACGTTCGGCCGCTATTTCTGGTGACTTTGATGCCTACGGCTTGGGTCTTTTTTCACCGTCTAGTAAGCCGGTAGCTAAAGATGATGTTTTAGACGATAATTATTCATTCAACAATGATGAAGATTTCACAAGGCCAGCCTCGGAATTCTCATTTCCTAATTATAAAAGCTATGATCACTTGATGGTATCAACTCCTCCTCGGTACTTCAACTCCAATGGAAGAAAGAATTTAAACTCTCCTATCAAGTTAAATCAGAAACGCTCCTTTTCAAAGCCATCAAATAATAATACGATAAATCCAAATACTCCACAAACGAAGTTCTTCCTTTCTGTCGAAAACACCACAAACAATGATAATGTGCCCGATGCAGTTATAGACTTGGATGAAGTGTTGAATGCTAATTTACATATTGGTGACTATAATAAGTCTTATAGAGATAGAGATAGAGATGATGGCTTCTTTGACGATGAACTTTTGTCATCGCCATTCCTCAAACCTTCGTCCTCTCCTTATGTCTTTTCTCCCTCTGTAAGTTTACCCAATCAAACTTTGTTTCATCAACCGATCCAGGAAAGCATCGATGATCTCGATAACGAAGCTGCTGAAGATGAGTTGGAAGATGTACAAGGACACGAGGAAGTGCAAAACCAACTCCAACAACAACTTGAACATCAACATGAAACATCCCAAGTTGGCGATGAAGCGGAGGATGAAAGTATATTTAACCCTCCTCATATATCTGGAGATTTTTATTCTAGTAGCTCTGCTAATTCTTCAAGCTCTAGTTTGAAACGCCAGATTATTGAAAAGACTTTGTCGAATTCTTCAAAGGATTCAAATGCGTCTCCAGCCCCTTCTTTAGGGTTACAAAACAATTCGACCCCCAAACGGTCCGGTGCAAAAGCTAATAGATATCAATCTTTCTATGACCAATCCTTTAAGATATCAAATGCTTTGAAGTATTCTTCATCTGAAAGTTTGAATTTGACTAAACCTAGTTCTCCAAAGGCAGTCAATTCCAATTTGGCTCAACCTAATAACCAAAGTCATCTTAATGCACAATCATTGGCGCAATCATCTAGTCATCCGGGTCAAATCAAATATTTCAAGGATTCTCAAAGAGGTTTGGCACATTCCTCTAGTCTACCAAGTCTTCAATCTCAAAGGTCGGCTAAATTTAACAGATACGGAGACCTTAGAAAATATCCTGACGTAAGCAAATTGTCGCCTCCTCCTAGTTTTCATAAAACGAACGGTTCCAACAGTACGCCAAGTAATCATCCTCAAGTGAACTCGCCGGTTAAGAACAGTTATCCAAAGTTTGTTCAAAAAGACAACAAAATGGAAATAGCAATGAATTCTCCAAGACAGCAGAACGTTAATTCTAATAGCCCTATAAGCATAATTTCCGATACCAATTCTACAATGACTTCTAATATCAGTACTGTACTATCCACGGATCATTCATCGTTGTCTTCTGATTTCAGAGAAAAAGATAAAGCAGCCTCGGACCTTGATCCTTCTAATTCATCCGTCATAACCACAACAGCTGCCACGCCGGCAATAATAGTTTCCAATGATAAAGAAATGAACGATTTAGAAACAGTCCATAACTTCCCTGCCAAAACCCAACCATCGACCAATACATCATCCCCAAAAAAGTCTCCGAGAAGACCACTTACCCCTAATGAGGAAAAACTTTTCAAAGAAACAAAAATCCCTTCATTTAGGGAGGGTTCGCCCAAAAAGAGATCTTCAAGGCCAGGGCCAGAATTGAAGCCACCCTCTAAGCCTAGACAAATCGTAAATGGGCATCGAAAATCGAAGTCTTTCACAATGGTCTTGCAAGACCTATCTCCAAAATTGTCTAGATGTTCTACCTTTGATGATGGGACATCCATAAAATCAGGTAAATCTACCAAGTTTATGGGCTGGTTCAAAAGGAAATAGCATATCTGTTAATATTATATAATGATAGTAAATAACGTTTAATTTTGTGACTAAAACGAGTCAGATTACGGCTCTTACCTCTTGCAAAAGGTTAGATACTCTATCTTACTATATAGTTACATTTACTTATGCTTATGCTTACGTTTATATAAAGATAAAATAAAGAAAAAAACAAAATCCTAGTCATATGAACATATTGTTAAATGTGTCTATAATTACTTTTTAATAAGAAAATAGATGACTTTGATTATCTTTATGGTATAAAGGGGTAGATAGCCAGGAGAATTATTTCCCTTACAACTCCAAAGAGCCGAATTTCTCACGTGACGGCCAACTTTTCATATTCGCATCCATCTATATCCCAATTCTTCAACGATGTACTACACCTTGCCAACAGACTTTTTCGGCCAATTACAAAATAAATATGACGACGCTCTTGCACTGGGCATTATGAAGTTCAACGGTAATGATGTTACTGCAGAAATTGTAAAGGAGAAATTCGGGGAGAATGAAAATCAAGTCACAATCGACCTCCAGTATACGACGATTCATTCTTTAATGTCCAGACCTGAAAAGGGAGAGATGAAGAAGAATCCCTTCGAAGATCCGGAACCAGAATTGACTGTTGTGGAAGACTTTGGTGACAAAAATCAATTCAGAATTGTCTATAATAAATTCCCCGTCGTTCCTAAACATATTATGCTTTTAACCAAAGATTTCAAACCTCAAACGTCTCCATTATCGCCAGACGAACTCATTGGAGTTTATACAATTTTGAAGAAATTGAAAGAAGATAAAGACAATGAATGGTTCGGATTTTATAATTGCGGAGAGGAAAGTGGCGCATCCCAACCTCATAAACATGTTCAGTTCATGACTCTTCCTAAAGGCTTCAAGCCATACCCTGAATTAGCAACTGAACTGTCAGAGGCATTCATTCCGAATGTAAAAGAGGAACCTTTGCAAATTCGTGAGATCCCACTTGCTCATTTCATTGCCAAGCTCCCTACAGATTTGGATAAATTAACAGAAAATGACTTGGTCTTGTACTTCTCCTCTCTCTTACAAAGAACTTTAACGGTGTTGAGGGAGAACGAAGCCAAATCTATTTCCTTCAATGTCTTAATGACCACAAAATATATGATGGTAGTCCCAAGAGCACATGGACAGTACGAAGATTTTGGAGTTAATTCTTGTGGAATCTTGGGTTTGTTCTTGTTTAAGAGTGATGAATTACTTTCCAAGATCAAGAATGTTACACCTGAAATCGTTTGGAAGCATGTTGGTTTCCCTAACACATATGGCCAACCTACAGATGAATATCACTACTGATATGAATATAAAAATAGAATAATTAAAGAAGTATAGAGAGAATATTCAATATATACGAAACGCGATAGAAGTCTAACGACATTTTCCCACGACATCTTAACTTACGGTTTTGTCGCACCACGACACACTTCCCGAGTTCCGCCAATGAGAGCACCGCAATTTCGCATTAATATCCAGAAAATCAAACTGAAAAAAAAATCTACTACCATAATGCTGTCTGTCACCTCCATAGTAAAAGTCTCTGACTACATCTTGTCCAGACCAACCTTATCTAAAATTGTTGTTCCTATTGCTAAGACCTTCTGTGCCTACGCTGGTTACAGAGAAATGGGTTTAAAATTCAATGATTTACTCTTAGAAGAAACTCCAATCATGCAAAAAGCCATTTCTAGATTACCACCAATGGAAAGCTACTCAAGATCATACAGAGTTGTTTCTGCTCATCAATTATCGTTGTCTCATGATATATTACCTGCCAATAAGGCTATCCAACCTGAAGAAGATAATCACTATTTGATCCCTTACATCTTAGAAGCTGAAAAGGAAGCTTTTGAAAGAGCTGAATTAGATAACATCGAAGTTACAAAGTAACAAGTAATGCATGAACCATATAAATATAACTCGTATAAATAAATAAATACATCTAAAGTTTGTTTAACTTTCTAAATCTATTAGTCTATATTCTATATCTCGCTTACATACCCAATTTAAATTTTCTTAATTGTTCCAATGCCAAAAATGTAACAATGGTATGGGGTCCTAATCTAATAAATGATGGCAACCAACCTCTGAACATGAATCCAACACCTTCGTTTTTAACTGCCGTCTTTAATATATGGACAGCATTTGAGTCTCCTCCTTTGGCATTCATGATTCTGGTCTTAACAACATCAGCCGGTGAACAAACCGTAGTTGCCACGAGACCAGCCAATAATGACGAGCTGAAATGAGTAGATTTCTTATTAGGATCTAAGCTGAGTTCCTTGACTAAAATGTTCTTTGCGATATCGTAAGTAACGACTTGGGAAGCGGTCATTAAAACACCTCTAGTTAAATTAGGGATTAACCCTCTAAAAAGAGCAGAGGCATGTTCTTCCTTGATGATTCTGAAAACACCGTCAAAAGCGTTCCTATAGTTTCTTCTTTGTTCAACTGGAAGAGTTGAATCATTTTGCATTCTGATATTAACCACATCAGATGGATTACCCACTAGTCCACCTAAAGCACCGGCAACCATTGACATTGGAAGCAAAACTAAAGTATCGGGAGTTTTGTGATAAGCTTCAGTATAACTTTCTTTCAAGAACTCATAGATCCCGAATCTTACTGTTGAATAAGTGGCTTGTCTCAATAATGAAGCAGTTAATCCTGAGTAGATCTTGAAGAATCCTTCTTTGGTGATGATTTGATAGACCATAGATACCAAAGATTGGCCGGGCTTTGACGCAGTTTGTAAACGAACCTTTGCCAAATCAAGGGGATGTGTTACAAGACAGGCTGACATACTAGCGGCTCCTCCGTACCAGAATCTAAAAGTTAGTACTCGTTTCGAAAAATGAACTTAACCGAACGTTTGAAAAAGCACATACGGATATTTGAGTTTTTGGGTATTAGTAGACATGGTAAATCTAGCTTATTACAATTGCACCAGAGCTATATAAATAGTATATTTCCTCAGAGAGACGATGCGTTTATATTGGCTATGATGAAAAAATCTTTACCTGTTTTCCCCGAGCGCTTTCGGAATTTCCTCCGCTAGTTATCCCCTACAACTCCGGGTCCGGTATCTTCCCCTCTTCCTGCTTCCCAATTGGGATCTACTACCCATCTTTATTTGAATGTTGCGTTTATTTGTATATCTACCCCAAATTCAAACCTTTCCTACTTCGCCACGCCAATAGACACACATATGTTAAAATCCTTTCTCCTCTCATCCCTTGGTCGTGTACGGTTGAGATGAGGGTAGTGGAGTGAGGATCAAGATTTATTGATGCGTCTTACAGTAGCCATCCCTTCAAGTTAACATACACCTAATTACCCAGGCAGGATGGACTGACGACAAATGAGAAAGGTTGATAACTTGAAATTAGGTAACTACGAGTATCCCTAGTCTTCCCAAGTTTCCCATTTCCAAATAGACTGTCCCGGATTTACAATCTCCCTCTCGTTAGAAGCGAAAACTGTACCTTTTCCCTTGCCTCCGGACCAAATCAAAAAAAGAGCCGTCATAAATTGAGGATCTCCGTTTTTCTTTTGTTCTTCATATTCATCAAAAATGCTTTGTCTTGTTATCTCTTCAATTTCAAACTTGCCTAATTTTTTTTCATGTTCTGCTAAAACGTGATCCACCGTAGTCTCCCCAGAGAAAATCCGGTAAGAGTCTAGAATTGATGAAGGATCCAGTGTGATAATTGACAAAACCGATTTGGCAATATCTGGAAGCTTGGAAAATAACAACCTCTTATTACCATCAACTACCGTCTTGCATGTCTTGCTATTTACGTCAATGCCAATATGTTGACACATAGAATACAAAATGGGATCTGCTCTAAATTGAGCAGTATTCACTCTTGCAACTTTAATTCCTGCTTTGGATAACTTATTAGCGTGTATTTCTTGAGCTGTGAAAACAGGATGATTGCTTCCTTCTTCTAATGTATTAGGTTCCACCCCATACTCGGAAGGTACATAGATCTTGGGTTTAACTTTAATCACAAGCCTTTCCAAGGCACTGTAAACGTCTGTATTTCCCTTAACGAAACTCACAATAGCATCTATATTCTCAAGGTCTTCCGAAACATCACTATCAACAAAATTAGCAGTTATAAATTGAACTTTTGCATCAGACTCACCCAGTCTCTCTTTAGTGGTGAATGCCTTCACTGGATATTTTATCTTCTCTCCAAACAAATCTCCTCTGACTTCATTTAAAAATGGCTCACCTAAGGTACCCGAAAGTCCGAAAACAGCTATGCTAGTCATTATGATATAACCGAAATTATTACACTTTTTTCAGTGAGTAGCTGTATGTTATATACAGGCCCGTACACTGCTATAATTGATCAGCTGGCAAAATACTAAGAGAAGGCGAAGAAGGTTCTGCTGGCAATTTAGAAGAAGCTATTCATCTGTTCTTTTCGGATATTCAACAAAAAATTGAAGTATTTTTAAGGTAGTTCCTGAACGTGAGGCGATTTTGTTTGAAGTGGTGTTTTATTTACAGACGCTATCTGCATAAGCTGGCGTAGGATGTTTTTGAGAGCTATATCTAATCTACTCTGGTTGACATCGACATCCTCGAACGTCGTGGCTGGTTTGAAATCAATACCCGTAAGTCTTGCGTTAAAAACCTATGACAACAAGAAATAAAACAAGTGTGAATCGTAAACACGTATCAATCTTTCCTTCTGGGTTTTTGAGATTTGATATCATTACTCTTGTTTGTATATATTAGTTTTGTGGGATTACTTCCCCCTTATAAATCTTTGCTGAAATTTTCAGATGTTTTTTTTACCTGTACTCACTACTGCCCAAGCTAAATCATGTTGCAAGGAGTGACATGGCATAAATTCTATAGAGTTTGAATTCTTATGCATATCTTGAAGCTTATTTGAAATCGTTGACAGCGAGTTGGCTGTTGCTATCTCGGGGTCTTCTTCTAATCCCCTTGAGTCTAAAGTCCACTTCAGCATTTGTATTCCTTGAATGCTAGAAGTGAAGAAAAAAGCCAAGAACGTATGTAAAACATACTAAAAAGTGATGAAAGCCAAAGGATTCGAATTTTGCCGTGAAGAATTCCACGTCTTTATATCTTTTCTAACAAACGTTTGTTTTATATTGGTGTTCGATTCTTTAAAAAATATTCTCTTGATTATTGTTATATACGATCACTTACTTCCTTAACTTTCCTTCGTTTGCCTTACTTCATATTGTCCTTTTGATCTTGTTGTAGCTTCTCTTCTTTTCAAAACATTTTCTGGAAATAACATATACAGTGGTAACAAAAGAAATAATAGTTGCGTTTTCAATAGAAGCAATAACTCAATTGCTTCATTCTGATATTACTGAACAATTTGACAAGTTTTACTGAAGTCAAATACGGAAAATTCCTTATTCTCGATATTTCCAACGAAGTTGATTATTATCTTCAGTATAAATACCCTTGACTGTATTAGCCAAACCAGTTTCGCCTTATATGATGGTCTCTACATCTTTGTCAGTAGAAGTGACGATCGTGATATCAGAAGCAGAGCTTAGATCTAAGCACCCAAGATTCTTAGATTCGTGAAGCTAAGAATTCTTAGTCACAAGAATCTGAAATTTGGCCAATGACCTTGTCTAAGATACACTCATTCAATTCCTCGTGGTTTTTCATAGGTTTACTTTTTGAGGAAAATGATCTTGATTTTTCATAGGTTTTCTTTTTGAAGAGAGTGATCTTGATTTATTCCTTGGTTTTGACTTGATTCTTTTATACTGACTGGCAGACGATAGTGATACTGATTAGAGGAAGAGCGTCGATATTGAACTTTGAGCACTTCAAAGTAGATTGGAGCTCTGTGGTACCCAACCTAAGTTCTACAGGCGAATTTTGAAATCAAGTTTCCAAACCTGTCAAAAGCGATGGCCTCTCCAATAGCTAGTGTGACGAAGCAAAAATCTAGGAGTTCCAGAAATAAGCTTTGTAGCTTTCTAAAATGATCTAGAGTTAAATGTATTAGCAGCAGTGTGCATAATCTTGCCATATTGTATTTTGTATCTTGCATCTTGTATCTTGTATCTTGTATCTTGTATCTCCATCCGTGAAGCCGTTATCTCTTACCAGTCAAAACGAATCTCGAGTAACATTATATATCTAGCTCATAACGTACAAATGACAGTCACAACACTAACTAGCAACACGATACTTGCCTCTCCTTGCAAGGTTTCTCTATTTTTTCTATCGAAACTAGTCTATCATCAAGTAACAGAGAACTTTTTGTAATCTCACTTGAAAAATAGCTGTGATTCAATTTCTCTAAAATCACCGGAGATTTACCAAAGAAAAGCATCAGGCTTCGGCCATATTATAACACATATTCAATAACATAAGATGAGATACTTTATTTTATGCAAAACAGATAATCATGATCAACGATCATCACCCAAATTTGGAGTTGCAAAATTCGCAGATTTAAGAACACCCGGTGGCAGAATTAAAGTGCCAAAGAGTGAGAGAGCTATCATAGGCGTGGCATTTGAAGAATGACTTGCCAATGATACGGAATGGATGACTACTGAAAAGTTCCTCTTTAGATAGTATGAATAGATAGAAAGTCTATAAGTAAATATTTTATGTTGTAACCGAAGTTAACTCAGATACAATTAAGTACTGAGAAACACACGATATAATAAATACTCTTTGAGTGAGTATTCGGTAATACTAAACAGTTAACGGAGAAATAGAAAACAATTTAATTCTTGCCATAAATTTGACTTCTTGAAGAAGGGATAACTATTTCTTCAGATACTAAGAGGTATGTGTCCTGCATATGAACACCTCACACATCAGTACTCGCAGCATGTGTGCGTGTGGGAATGTCTTTTGTAGAGCCGACTACTCTTTCTCTATACAAACAACAAAAAATGGCATGTGGGTGCCCTAATGTAATATCCTTTTCGTCGTTAAGCACTTTTCTGCTTACTGCAAAGATGTAGTAGCACATAAATTAAGTGAGTTTGTGCTAGTGCTAACTTTGGAGTGCGTTCTAATCAATGTTAAAAATAGCACCCTTTCTTTTAGTTAAATCATCACGATAAAATAATCGTGCACGAAGCAATTCGAAGGAAGGTATGGAAAATGGTTTGGTGAATATCATGTTCTTAGATTTAGATTAACATATATTTTTTTCGTATATGAACAATTTTATTTGATACAGACTTCATACAGAATCTAATGTTATTTGGCTAATTTGGACTAATGCATCAATCATCCATTATTTCAATAGTTCAACACTTCCCCTTCACCAATGGTTTTATCAGATTCAATAGAATATTTAATATTTTGATTTCAAGAACTATAACCTTCCACAGCACCATACTTCTCCTGATACCAAATTCTATCTAAATTTATGTAAATTCATGTTCATTCTTTCTATAAATTTAGTCATTTTGTAAAAACCTTCAGCAAGATTCCCTTCGCCAGGAGCCTTATAAACAAGTTTCTCTCAGAGACAGATATTGATTCGTCATACTTGTCAGCCAAGTTCTATGTCTTCTCAATGTAAGTAAGAGCTTGATTAGGGTCTCTGAAATTGTAGATTGAGGCATATCTTCAAGTGATTGCAGCCCTTCATTGGACATTATTAGCTTGAATATTTTGTTATTGTATTAACTTGTCAGCCAACTTACCTTCTTTATTTCACAAAGACTTCATGCATGATCTGATATTCTTTGGTTTACCGATAGTAATGATCCAACCGTTGCCATCCATTACTTCAACAGTAACAATATCAAAATTAAGAAACGTACAACTTGAAACCTAAGCTGAATTCCATATAATGGGGGTATAAATAGCTGGGTCTTCTAATAGGACAAGTAAAGGCATCTGATGCTTATAACTAGATAGTATCTCCGGAGGAATTCAAAATACTACGATAATTCGAAAGCTCTCTCAAATATTATACCATCGGCAGAAAAATTCGTAGAACCATCGGAACAATGGATGTAACACTGTTCCTCTATGAGTCACACTCCCATTAGACTTTAGATGAATAAACGTCGGGCAACTTTTCCCCACTCAAGGCTACAAGAGGCATGATATGAATGACCGGGCCTTGACTGGTGATTATAAATATGAGGCGAATCAACAATTAAATAGCTTAACTTAGATAGTTTGAATCGAATATTCAAGATAATGAAGAGACACAATTACCGGAGGATATACCTCAACCTACAATAAAAGTAGACCCTATTCAAACTCTTACTTACATGGAGACAACTTGGCATGCAAGGTAATACAACAACAGATTTTATAACATGGTTCAGAATATGCTGTAAGAAAATACCTCAATACTGGGAGTTAAGCCATTCCAAATCAAGTCATTGGGTAAAGTGTAAGAAGGAGAAATCACTTCAAGAAAAAACTGGCATACCCAATTGTGTGCAGTTGAAGTTTCCTGTAGATTGAATGACTTATTATTTTGATAGATGAATGTAGAGTTACTATTGATGCCTGATCTCTTTGTGTAAGCTCGTGGTGGAATACCTGCTGGAATTATTGAAATAGGTAAGACTCTTATTTGCCTAAGTTTTAATTTTTCTTACCAAATGGAAACTACTATTACACCAGTCGATTTTTGAACTACAATCCCAGAGCCTTATTCGGTAGTTAGCTATGCAACAAATAAATTTATTGCTGAACTATTGAAGTAACGTATGGCAACAGTTGGATCATTACTATCGGTAAACCAAAGAATATCAGATCATGCATGAAGTCTTTGTGAAATAAAGAAGGTAAGTTGGCTGACAAATTAATACAACAACAAAATATTCAAGCTAACAATGTCAAGTGAGGGAACGTAATTACTTGCTGATATGCCCCAATCTAGAATTTCAGTAGACCCTACTGCCTACATTGAAAAGACATATAACTTGGCTGACAAGTCAGTACAACAACAGTTCCCCCCGAAAATCGGAGGTTGAAAGGGGAGAAATTGATTAGTTCAAGCCTCGGTGGTAAAAGACATGTAACGATTGATTCCAGTAGCTTCTGAACCGTTTTCCATTCAATCGTTGTTTCAGTACTTCAATATTATTTGCTCGCCAGCCATATTATTTTCATTCTAAGCAAGAATTTCATTAGAGTCTACTAAAGCTATAGGTAGAGGTATATCGCCAGGCAATTGGGTAATTTCATTAGGCATTATTACTGTGAGTTTTGGATGATTATTATCTTATCTATTTGATTGCGGATTTACTTCACATTCATATATATCAGTCAAGGTGGGGCCATAACTATCCTTCACTTGACATCATGTTGTTAGATCTGGTAATGGTTACCATTTATTACTTCATTAGTTCAATTACTCTAGACTCAGACACCCCTGGTCTTTCAAAGTGTGATTTTAAACCAAACTATAGTCTTGATCCATACAAGGAGCTATCTACCCACTATTTGAGCCTGAAATATTGATAACTCAGCTGATTTTGATTTTGATTTTGATTTTGATGCTTCTATCGTGAACAGTAATAATTGTTGGACAATCAATTCCCCAAACATATAAAAAAGATTTGAAGCTTGAACACAGACATCAATGGTCAACAGACATCAATCGTCAAAGCTGTGAATGCGCAATTTACATATCAGTCTTGGGAGTTAAAAACAATGCCTGAGAACAAGCAATTAATAGCTTGTTGACGGGTACAATATTAAAAAAGATCTTAATGTGAAGAAAGACTAGTTGCTCAGGGTTGTAGCCAACTGGAGGAGAGGATTACTTTGATGTATTTTCTCTGGTCATTAGATCGAACTCAGTTAGACTCTTAATTGCAAATGCAACCTTAAGAGGATATAAATACTGCTTCCCGCCATGGTTAAAAATAAGAAGACATACGGAGGGATATGGCGAGAGGGATGACCTTGACCTAGTTCTCAAGATAGACGAAGCATAGTGCAGCTTAAGCCAAGACCTCGTCAGTTGAATAACAACACAGTCTCATTCCTTACCTCACATCGCTTCAAAGAACTCATTAAGGAGGGATAGTATTGCTAATGAAACATTGGATGGTAACCGTTGGATCATGGCTATCAGTTAACCAAAGAATACTAGATCATGCACAAAGTCAGTATGAAATAAAGAAGGTAAGATATGAAAAAGATCTACCATATGATAAAATAAATGTGAACTGAATTAAGAAAGAGAATATCGGTAAACCCCTCAATTCGTTGGGCTTGTTCGTCTAATTGTTACACTCCCATTAGACTTTAGATGAATAAACGTCATGCAACTTTTCCTCACTCTAGGCTTCAAGTAGCATGATATGAATAACCCGGCCTTGACTGATGAATATAAATATGAAGTGAATCCGCAATCAAATATATTAACTTAGACAGTTTCAATCAAATAACCAGAGAAGAGACACAATCTCCCGAGGATAGACCCTAATCAAGCTCTAACTTAGATTGAGAAGACACACAACTTGGCTAACATGTTAATAGAACAACAGTCAAGTGATGATACACAATTGGCTGAGGATACATCTCAATCTATAACTATAATAGACCCTAATCGAGCTCTAACTTACATTGATAATACATATAACTTTGATGACGAGTTAATACAACAACAGTTTATTCATCTAAGGTCTAATGCGAGTGTAACGTATAGATGAATAGCTTCAGTGAATTGAGGGCTTCACTGGTAACTTCTTCATTTATTTAATTTTTATTTCTTTAAAAATATGGGAGATATTTTCCATATCTCACCCTCTTTCTTTCATACAGACTTCGTGCAGGATCTGATATCCTTTTGTTAGCTGATAGTAATAAAAGACCATCCCTACAAAGAAAACGTAAAACCGAAAACATAAATAGTGAATAAACAATCTCTTTACTTCAGCTCTAAAATATGATACAATTAGAAAAATTGTTATTTCTATCCAATTAAAAATAAACTTGAACCAGCAAATCAACCCGTTTATAAATGCTAGAATATAAACTCATGAACAGACGTAAACGGTTAAAGTGGCTACAGGGGTGGACAGAAATTTCAAATATATATAAATGTCCAATGTATTGCAATTAATATACAAATATCCTAACCTAATAACCCAAACTGACTTTAAGGGAAAAACAAACAAGAAATGGTAAAGTTATGAATTAAACCGAGTACTGAAAAATAAAACCAGCTGCCAAACAATCCATCTGTAAATGATCATCAGAATTTGGATCTACATAAAATGCCGTGAAACATACTAATGCTGTGGCGTTAGGAAGTCCGAATTCCAAGACTGATATAAATCTTAAAAGTTTGTCATCCCCGTTACCAATTTGCCGCATGAAGTCCGGTAGTTAAATCGACCCCAACATGTGAAAAAGTTCAAGTAGTCTCCGAGATGAGTTTTATATTGTCAATATTATCCACAGCTTTAATTGGAGTTGACGAACCGCAGTCTTAGATTGAGAGCAGATGTGACAAGGACCTATGGATCTGCTAACTACTTTAGTTCCGGATTGCTAGTAGGAAATGCTTGCTGGCCTTGTGGATTATGATATTCAAATACCTTGTGTAAATTTAAACTAAACGCAAGCGCCGAGGGAACGGGAATTGGAGAAAAATTACAGTAATATAAGCCATCCTCCTTCAAAGAACCAAACTCCCGGTCACATGAATTGAATGGAAATTTCAAGTATAGGGTGCAACCCCGCTTCACGTAGCCACACTCATAGGCATCAAGGGCACACTAGCACCGGGAATATAAACATTGAAAAATACAACAGAACAGCCAATTGTTTTGAGTTTAATTGACCTAAATAAATTTGAAGTAGTGACCAGTTCAAGGGCTAGTTTAGGAGTCATGCAATAGCAGCACCAAAGTCAATGACAAGCATGGAAGAACATGAGCTGCAGGTAGATGAAAATTTGTACGGAGAAAACAATGTGTTTAAGACTATTTGATCCGGTTGACCGGTACTCACTTGATTCCATGTTGTCAAGTATTAGGCCTGGGAATAAAGGCATTACCGGAGGTATGCTGTTGGTGTTAACTTTTTGGCACTCATTTTGTTTTTTATTGGGTTATTCCACTTCTTCTCCAAAAATTTTCAGGCTTGGCCCCATTGTTATTACCGATCTTAATCCCCAGGGAATTGAAGTTCTAAAGACTAATACATCGGAATCATTGGTACCTTCAAACATCACAAGTAGTGACTTTTCAGACTTCGAATTATTTTCGTATCTAAATTCTGATCCAGAAAATCTAACCAAAAAACTCACCTGCCGAATAACCAGTACCATGGATGGAAAGAAAACTCAAGAAGTCAGCCTGAATCATCCCATCATGTTCATTCTTAATTAAGCCAAAATTTTGGAATCTAGTTGCAGCTGGTAATTCGTACCCCTAAGTGTTCGAGGAAAGTGCATGAGAGGAAAATTATGAGCTTGAAGCTATTCGATATGGAAAGGTTCTAGCATATTAATTGTTTTAACAAAATCTATTTTAAAATGGGAAAAACGAGATTACCGTAAGCACTGACCAATATTTTACAATTTTAAGTTCACCATAAGAATTTCCCAAATGAGTCCAAAGTGAAGTTCCCAGTGAACCATAATCACGGGACAATTTAATCGAGACCGAATTACTAATCGTGATGTGGATAGATCTGGTGGGAAGAGATTGAGCGATGGAAGTGAGGGGATAACAGGACGGACTGTAGAGTGCTGTTAGAGTGAAGTTGGAGATCATGGTGGGACTGTCCCATTAGAGCCATGCGTTTCGATTTAAGGGTATGAGAACCAATCCGGATGGGTTTTATGGCAGCATTATCGGTAGATGAGTGATGTAGGGCCAGGGCATCTGGAGTGGCTGGTGATGGTGGGACGGAACTGACCAGCGTATTTTCCAGTGCAGGGGTGTCAGGACGAGGTCCAGAGGAATGTGTGGGAACTTTGGTGAATCCTCTGAAAGTATCCAAGTGTTTGGTCTTGGAGTAAGTAGTAGAAAAAGATGTAGGGGCAGGTGGAGACATTCAAAAACTGCAAGAGCTTAAGTGCTGCTAAAACGAAACAAGAAAACGGCGACAAAATACTTATTTGTACCACACTTTTAATTGATAACTACAGCAGCGCTGAAGATGATTTTACATATAATGTTGAAATAGACTATTACCATAAATCATTTCAAAACTTTATACCATGGCATAATCTCTACTTGAATCAAGAATCAACCTGTTTAAAATTCAGTTCAGTTTCGACGTTACTTGAGTTTATAGCAAATTCCCCATGATTGGGTGTAAGGGGGTCTACACACATACGACATGCGGCTCGTCGTCCCTCGTGGGCCACATAGTACATTCTGATAATTATTTAATCACTGTGAAATACCTTTGATCATTCAACATCATCTGCAAACTCTTAAGTTGATAATAATCCTTCAAATATTAATATACGATATTGTTGGGTCAGAACCCAAAATTCATGACATCCCAACTCATGAACCCAACGCTCTGTACCACAGTTCGCGATGAACATTGCTTAGATCATATTACTTGTAAAGAGACATTAAAATGAATTCAGTCAATGTAATTTTCAATTCACTTGACACTTTCGCCGAACTTCAACGATTCGGAAGAAGAATGCGACAAGGAACAAATATGTCAATGGGCTAGAAGCGGTAACGAAGGGTCCGTGAAGCGAAATACGTTATATGTGAATTTTACCAGAGTTACGGCAAACGGGATTCATAACCTATTGAAGGCTTCCTCTTATATAACTTTTATCCGGTCCATACATTGTAGTTAAGTACGATAACACTGAATGAAATACTCGAGATTTTCTCACCTATTTGGATCAAAATTGGTTCGGAGCCCGGGCGATTTTGTTTCCACAGAGAAGTCTTTCGAAAGTAATGATGAATCATGGATACAATCGAGGTCTGTAGTAAATTTATGAGCTCATTGCTTATTGAACAAACATGAGAAACGGTGTCTAATAATAGGTGTTGATTGTTGATGGTGAAGGTGTTCATCAGCAGGAAACATGCTTTTGCACATAGAATTATAGCCATCCTTACTGATTTAAAGGGCCAAACCCATAGCAAGGATCCTCTATAAATGTTTTTCATTCTATTTCTCCACTTTCGAATGAATTACTATTGTACACTCAATGGCATAGTATTTATCGTATCAAGTTTTGCTCAGTACTGGATTATATCTGAGACGATTTAATAACAAGATAGGATTTACACAAAATCTCTAATTGATTAGACAATCTTGAAGGAAGAGTTATCGGTAGTCATTAGTTGGAACTTATTTGCTACGACTCTGATACCTACATCTCAATATGTGCAAGGCGAAATTTAAACCATAGGGCGGACAAAAGATTGCTTATACATTAAAGTAGCTATGGATTCCAAATTTTCTTATCATCCCTATTACCAGGTATACTGTATATCTCGCTGTTCTTTCTGTCAAAATCATATTCATTGCCTTTTAGCTGATATTTCCTAATAAAATTAAAATTTGCGAAATTTGTAAGTTTGGGACAAGGTGCTGAGATATATATACAGGATATACAATTTGATCTAAAGCTTATCCCTATATCAGAAGGAAAGATGGAAGTTGAAATTGTCACAATAAGAATTAAAAGAGTATGAATACATCCTCGAGAAAGTAGCTCAGTAACGTATCGACAAAAATCGATACAGAGCTGAGCTCATCGAGCTTCGTACTTTTATAAAATGGCTGCAAAATACCGCCAGTTTGATACTTCAGCTGGTAATTTTTAAAATTCAAACAGTAAACGAATTGGAGTTATCTCGTGATTCATATCCCCAACTGGAATTTTCATCTTCGGTTGGTGATAATTTCCAAACTCTGCTCGAAAATTAGGAAGATGATACTAGAATCGGAAGTACCTAAAATTGGTCGTTTTACTTTCCACTATCAACGGAATTTGTATAACATCCAACTAAGTATAGAAAGGCTTTTCAGCTATCGATAATTCCCGAATTTTTCTGGAAAGAATACTAAGATTTAAGAAACACGAGGCTATGTTGCCACCATTGAAATATTTTTGATTACATATAATTTACAACAACGAGAATATTGGTCATCAGAGCAACATTTCAAAGAGCTATATCAGTTGCTTCTTCACTTCTTTACAACATCTATGGAATACTTGAAACCGACTGCATATGTAATTGTAAGTATGAAATAAAGAATTAAAGACCCTAAGCCTCAGCTTTAGGTTTTGGCTACTACCACCTGTTCTAGCATTTGTTCTGTTAGCTTTGATAAAAATTGGAAGTTCCAAAACTATTAAAACCCAAATAGCAGATGAATGCAAGTTTATCGAGTTTAATGGCAAACAATAAAAGAAGGAGTTGGTTTGTTCAATAATTAAATATTATAGTAAACATCGAAGTAGTACTTGTAACACTAATTTAGCCCTAGGTTCGTTTCGTACACTGAGGAAAGGCATCTGGTTTATTGTCCAAATATCCCTCTTGGTACTGACTTCTTTTAGCAAGCTTAACAATCAACAAAAAGATAGACATGTTGATTTATTTTCTTACTCATTAAAAGAACGGTAAAATCTAGCTTATTATTTTATGAATCAGAGGAAATATAGTCTGGTTCGGTCTATTTAGGTAAAAGGGTTTGTAATGAAATATAGTTGAAAGTATATTGCTTTCAAAAAAGTTGATCTGGTATCGAGTCTTCAACAACAGACACATGAGGAAGTGGATCGGTCTTGAGCTAGAAATTGTCTTAAAAAGATGTTAAAGATATACAAATATATATATATACATATGCTGTGACGTGCAAAATAATTCGACTGTTAGCGGAAGAGTCAGTATCTTTACCCTGAAATTATCAACCTACAAATACTAAGTTTTCTTGTCCTTTAATTGAATGTCTCACCTCCAATTTTTGAGCTGGAGCGGAAACAAATGAAAGTAATCATCGGATTCAATATCATGTAAGTTCTTTTAATTTTCAACTTTCACGGCTTGTTTGTTAATTAGTCGTTCTAAAACTAGATCTCATATTTCCACAACTAATCCACGAGTACTCATATTGACAAAGCAAATATTCTTACATACCATATAGAGAGAATATAATACATAGAAAAGGAAGTGAGCAGACAAAGACAGAGTCACATACTTTATCAAATCAAATCAATCCATTGGTGAAAGTAAGGATGAAAAGGCTGCAGTATACGGGCGAGTTAAGGTTGAAGGACGAACTAAGTACACCAGGAGAGATCATCGCTGATCAGGATCTTTACACTTTTAGAGTAAAGTGTAGCTGAGGTTATTTCACAACTGACTTCATAGTTCAGCAAACCTATAATATAATTAGATATTCAGGGAACTTCATGCAAAATCTTAAACCAGATACCGATGAACTACGTGTTATCCATGATACTAATATAAGTTTGGTCTCGGAGACAACTAATCGAAATTAGTAGTCCGCTCAAAATATTTGACATATTGGGTTCAATTCGAACACCTTTTCCATTCAATTATTCTCAAAGTTCTCCAGTATTTTAGCTGGAAGAGGTATTTGACCGAAAATGCAGCCATACGACAAGGTAATTCTACTGCCGTCTTCGAGCATCAATACAAAAGTACATGCGTGTAAAGGAAAAGCATGTATATATCAATGTGCCCCATATCAAATGAAACTCAGGGTGTTGATCAAATCAGAGTCAAAATACTGTTTGTCTTTCCTCATAGATTTATAAGGGCAGGTCTTTCGAAGGAGTCAAATTACCCTCCTACCATGGTCTGGCCAGTTATCTACTTTGGTATGTTAAATTACTCCTCTATATAGCAAGCAAGTACTCAATGCATATTGGACGTTTTAAATTCAGGGTTTACGGCTTCGGAATTCGGGTTAAAGTTTAGTATAATTTCAAATGCTGTCAAAAAGTTTAAGTTTTGGATTGTCGTGTCGCACTACCCGTCTTCATTGTGATTGTGAGCCCACGATAATTTGGAAAGCCACTCTTTCAATGAAAAGGGGGCATCACATACACAAAATTTAAAATGTGGGCGGAAACAAAGGTTAATCATCGAACAAACTTCGAGTAGTCCATATTTCTATGCGGTTACATCAATTTCGAAAAAGTCTATAGTGGGCTGTCCAATCGAGAAGATCACTTCGCTCTCAATTAAATTGTCGATTGACGTAAAAAGAAATGTTGTGTACCGTGCATGATGTCGCATGGCACAGATAAAAATAAGGATTTGCGATTAGAGCGATAACGAGGAAAGGGTCATAACCACGATAACAAAATCGAGTGCTGAAGTAACACTCGAACACGATGATCATGAAACATAACCTAGTTACAATTAAATTTTTGGTTTAGGGCACAGAAGCTTATTGCCTATGGAAACTGAGGTTAGGCTGTATTCCCCACATAATAGCAAATAATTCAAAATTGATAGGCACGAAACGGTTTTTGACGTATTATGTCGATCCCTGCAGCTCCAAAAGCGTTGTGCGAATCAGCGAATCGATTAAATAGTCTGATCAGCTCTTAGTCCTTGCAATTTCCCAAAAATTGAGGGCAGTGAATGCTTGAATTATCTGCTCATGATATCATACCAATGCCGCTTACAGGAATGGCTTTCTCAGGGTCGAATGAGAATTTCAGGAGGGACGATCAATTAACAACGTTATGTTTCAAATAATGTATTTTGACTTTTTTTTTTTTTTTCTACTGTCTCTCGTCTTAAAACGTCTTTTGTTTTGCAGCAACGGAAATCGAATTATGAGGGTTTTCGAGTATAAGGGATTTTAAAGTTTCTCAAGAAAATGATAATAGTCACATACGGCATCAAAATGCAAGTTTAATAGGGTAATGTAGTCGAGTAACATATGAATCAACAGAATGTGGCATTTCATTCGATATGTTTTGAAAAACTATTTATACTCAGCAAATTTTCCTTGATTCTTTTGCTTCCACCTTGTTATCAACTATCAACTATCAACTGATAATTACTAACTTGTTTCAGTAAAAGAATATTTTAGCTTCTTTTAAAGAATGATTTTTCCAACTAAAACTTTATACGGTCTTACCGTTTTCTTAGCTGCCGCTTCTGCTGCTGTTGTCCCAGATGTTCAAAAGAGAGACGCTCCTGGCACTTTTAAATTGGATTTTCAAGTGAAGAAACCTTCCCATATTAAAACAGATAATTCGACTGTGAGCAATGCTAATGGCAAAAGGGGGGACACTTATGAATACCCTTTGAAAGGTAGGACAACATACTATATAGCTGATATTCTTGTTGGATCTAACAAAGACAAGGTTAGCGTTGATGTTGATACTGGCTCTTCTGATTTATGGGTTATAGATTCTAGCGCTGGCATCGATGCCGAATACGGTACTTATGACCACTCAAAGTCTTCTACTTATGAATATGTTACTGATGGTTTTGGAATTAGATATGTTGATCAATCCAATGCTCAAGGTTCCTGGATCAAAGACACAGTACAATTATCTCCTAATGGACCAGTTGTTAAGGGCCAGGAACTTGGTGATGCCACTTCTGCTGAAGGGGTCGCCCATGGTCTTTTAGGAGTTGGTTTGCAGACTAATGAAGCAAGCATTAAGGTAAATGGGTTTTCCTACGATAATTTCCCAATAAGCTTGAAGAAACAAGGTTACATCAAGAAGAATGCCTATTCTCTTTATTTGGAAGACAAATCCGCAGACAAAGGCAGTGTCTTGTTTGGGGGCGTTGATCATGCTAAGTATGAAGGTGACTTGAAAACGTTCAAAATCCAAGGTAACAGAGAATTTAGAATTACCACTGATTCTGTGGAAAGTGATGGAGAAACCTATGATTTAAATGTCGCTCTTGTACTCGATTCGGGTACTACTTTGACTTACCTTGATCCAAAAGTTGCTGAACCTTTAGCCAGATCAGTCGGTGGTCTTTACATCGGTGACGGTCAATATTTGGTTCCAGACACTTCTAAAGTTCAAGATGTCACTATAAATTTTGCCGGTGTCTCAATCACTATTCCCAAGGAGGACCTCCTTTTCCCAGTTGTTAATGATGATGGTGAACAAGTAGGTTACATTTACAGTATTATTTCGAGTCAAAACGACATCTTGGGAGATAACTTCTTGAGACATGCATATGTTGTATACAATTTGGATGATTTGACTGTTTCTTTAGCTCCTGTGAAATACACTTCTGAGGAGAATATTTCTGTGATCAGTTAATTATGCACAATATTTAGTAAAAAAATCGTTAGTACAGCCTTGAAGGTTCTAAGTTTCAATATATGTTTTCAATTCCCTAATAAATACCTCTTTGGCTTGAGAGAATGCGCTAGGTATTCAGTGTTGTGGGGTCTCTTCTAGGACAATCATCCTATAAGCGAGCCCGCAACACTGGTATGGCAATTTGCACAAAGGAATAACTAATTAACATTATATATACGTTATACGTGTCACTCGCCCTGGGATAAGATGTTTTCGGTAATAAAATTCTATGGTTGGAAATTATCTGAGTTAATCACTTTGATTACTTCAATTATTTATTCTATATAGAGAACCAGCTATTAATATGGGGTACGTTGTCTATGTTATTGTCCGGGCAGACCAGGGATCATCCATAACGTATATATACATTCCAAAGAGTAACATTACTGGCCGGCAACTTAACTTGGGTGTGGGGAGGTAATTATGCTGATACGTCCAATACTGACGCTATCTTCGCCCCAACTAGTTTAAGCTTTTGCTCAAGGAAAATGCCTTATTTCTATGTTAAATACAACTATTAATGTATTGAATTGGGATTAGAAAACACTTACATCGAATTGTTTTTGCAATTCTTGGCTTTGGTTACGATTTACGCAAAAGTTTACGAATAACTGCTTTGAGGGAAGCAGATAAAAATTGAACTTGAAATGCTTAAATAACTACTCTATATCGAAGTCTTCTATCAAGTTTAACAAACAAAATTCCAGTGTAGAATTTTTTTTCAAATATGGAGTAGGGCCTTATGTTATATAGTAGAGACAAACATGTCTCAGACACATCAAGCCAGACCTGCATGTAGCTAGTTTTTCCGTCACCCAATTTCTCAGAATGGCCCGTGTGATGTAATTGTAACACTCTGCGAAGGCCAGAAATACTACATGCGGCGTGAGAAGTGATCGACTGATAACAAGACTGGTCATGTACGTCTTAAATGGCATATATAGCTCCATTTTGGAGGCCCCATCGAATTCCAATACATGATAGTTTATTAGTAGGTAGTAATAACTTACAACTGCCACGTTGCAAATTGTCGAATTCGGAAAAACTTTTATTTTCTCGACTGCAAAATAAAAGTAGCAACCATTGCTTTTTGGCCGATCCGACATATTTGTCTTATTAGACATATTCCCCAGTCGTCTCTCTTATCTATTGCTAAGTATACATACTCATAGTTAATTTCACACTACGTTAGATATCTATATATTTACAGTGATGAAGCATTTCATATAGCTTGCCCTACTAGCTAGGTTTATTGTTTCATGGAAGTTTATAGAAATCTGGCTATACCACTTAGCCGCAGCACAGTGAGACTGGTCGTGTACGCAGCAAATATATTTCCCCATCCTTTGGATATAAATAGGCACGGATCTCACTTGCTACGATTATACTCATAAATTTTTGCACAATATGTCAAATCAAGCTACCGAAAGCAATAACTCTTCCGCCGTCGAAAAATCTCCGGGATTCCAAAGTTATCTTAATAATGATGGAATTGATGAATTAACTCCTTCTTTAAGAAAGCACAGGGTGAGTTCCCTTTCATTGTCGGACTTGAATCAATGGCAAACAGGCTTGACCAAATTGACCTCTTCAAGTTCTTTGAATAAGCTGTCTTCTCAAAATTTGAAGAAGGTAGACTCATTAGCTAAATTATCCAGGAACTCTTCCATTATAAAGAGGAAGAAAAGAACTGTTATTGATCACGTCAGAATCGCTTCATATGCTTTTTGTTTCGATATCGATGGTGTGATATTGAGGGGTCCAAGTATTATTCCAGAAGCCGTTGAAGCCTTGAAGCTTTTAAATGGTGAAAATAAGTACAACATCAAAGTCCCCTATTTATTCGTTACTAATGGTGGTGGTAAACCTGAAAGTGTCAGAGCTACCGATTTATCTAATAAATTGGAATGCAACATCACCCCAGACCAAATTATTCAAGGACACACACCAATGAAAGATTTGGTTGGTATCTATGAGACTGTTCTTGTTGTCGGGGGTGTCGGAAATGTCTGTAGAAATGTTGCTGAATCTTACGGTTTCAAGAATGTTTACACTCCATTGGATATCTTGAAATGGAACCCTGCTGTTTCTCCATACCATGACTTAACCGAAGAAGAATTGAAGTGTGCCAAAGACGCTGATTTTTCCAAGATTAAAATTGATGCAATTTTGGTATTTGCTGATTCCAGAAATTGGGCTGCCGATCAACAGATCATTTTGGAATTATTATTAAGTAAAAATGGTGTTATGGGTACTGTCTCTAAAACTTTTGATGAAGGTCCATCTATCTATTTTGCTCACTCAGATTTTATTTGGGCTACCAACTATAAGTTATCTAGGTATGGTATGGGTGCTTTACAAGTTTCCATTGCTGCCTTGTACAGGGAACATACTGGTATTGAATTAAAAGTGAATAGGTTTGGTAAGCCACAGAAGGGAACCTTTCAATTCGCTAACAAGGTGTTGACCAAATGGAGACAAGGTGTTTTAGACGAACATTTGAAAAAATTATCTGTTAATGATCCTAATGCCAAGGATGCTGATATTTTGATTAATGAGGAGGGTGAAGAGATCATCAATCAAGATAAATTAGAATCTTATAATTATTCCGATTCAGAAGCGGAAGAAGATGAAGATGAAGATATGAAAGTTTTAAGTAAACAAGCTAAGAAGTTGGCTGTTGAAAAGTCAGATGCCATCACATTAGAATTACCTCCTGCTTCCACTGTTTATTTTGTTGGTGACACACCAGAAAGTGATATAAGATTCGCTAATTCTCATGATGTTTCATGGCATTCCATCTTGGTAAAGACTGGTGTTTACCAAGAAGGAACTGAACCAAAATACAAACCTAAGAAACTTTGTGATACTGTTTTGGATGCAGTCAAATATGCTATTGAAAGAGAACATCAATTAGAACTTCAAGAATGGAATGAAGGTGCTGATGACGTCGATGATGACGCTAAGTTGAACTTCAACGATTTGGTCATGACCCCAAGTGATAAGAGCAAGGTTCCTAATAAGAATAAGAGTTCTCAACAAGTGAATCCATTAGAGCATGAATCTGTAGAAGTTCCAATTCTTTTGAACGAAGAAATTTCTAAGGTCAAGGATGTCGGGGTTGACAAGTAAATAATTGACATAGTATTTCATAAAGTAAATAGATATAAACATCAGCCAATTTAATCCCCAGGTGTGCAAGTAGTTATGTATAGAAAAGATATCACTGTTATTCTCACACGCGATTTGTTTTGAATTTTAGAAGTAAATAAGATGGAGTTAGAACAAAACATCTCTTTATATACGTCCAAACAGGACTTCGAAAACGGATTAAATGGCATAAGTCAAAATATAACTCCCTCAACAATAGATTCCGAGTTTGACCAACAGAGACAACGATTTGAAAGGTTGAAATTCACGTACTTGGAGCAAGAAACTCGGGATAAGTTTTTGCGAATTCTATTGAAGGAGGAGGACTATGATATCTCCAAGATGGACAATGGCTTGGACGATGCAAAGAATAAGCTTCAAGCTCTCGAGCAATCTGTGGTTTTGAAGCAAGCAATACTTGAAGATGTGGTTGATGAGTTGATTGAGATGAAAGCTAAACAAGATGCCAAATCTTCTGAGCTCAACGATATACTTAACGAAATTGGACAGATAGAAAAAGATATCACTGGTAATGATTTGAAAGATTATGAAGAACTTTTGAAAATGACCAATTTGGATCGCTTACGTGGATGTGACTATAATATGTCGTCATATTTAGAAGAGGAATCCAATAGTACGAACTCAGAAGATTATGAGATACGCGTAACGGAGAATGAAATGAAGACCTTAAACAATGAAATAAAGGGTAAGAGGGAATTATCAGGAGATTTGAGCGTAAAGTTAAAAGAGTTAAAGGAAAATGTGGCCAAAAGTGGTACATCAAATGTTCTGGATAGCGAAAATACCAAATTGGGACAATGGCTCATTAAGATGAATAGTTTCTTAGGATCCTTCACGAAGTTCAGAATTGATAGTAGTATAAAGGAAGATACAATCACCTTGAATTTCAGTAAATTTGAGCTTCAACTAGACAAACTAACTCTACACATGGTAGGGTCGAATGCAAATATAGATATAATTGCATATAACCAAGCCGACGACAAGATTACGGCTCTTCTGGATTTGATAACTCGTCTTGTATTATAAAGAGTATCGTCTAGTAAGTATATTAATTTACGTGAACATGGCTCTATACAAAATCATTTTTTGTAACCCCACACGCGAGATAAGCCGCGGTACCGAAGTAAATTGCGTGAAAATTCATAAGAGTAAACTATGAACGATAGTAATAAACAGCAGGAGTTATTAAATACCTTGTTGCAGTTGGCCGAAAAAGAAAAAAAGAACGGTAATACATCAATAACCCAAGATAAATTAAACAATCTTTCGAGCTATATAATCAATCACGATAGTAAGAAACAGTTCAATAAATTCAATTCATACTATCCAATTCCTGAAGCCAAAAATCCATCTTCAACGAGCGACAGTGCCAGTAATATTTACAGTCCCTTATTTAATAAGTTCAAGCTTCCACTCAAACAGAAGGCAACCCCAATAAGAAAGCACCTCAAGAAATCCCCACTTAAGAAGCTTGAAACAAGTGTTATTGAAGTTCTTGAAACCCTAGCCAATATCCTTGATAATTTACACTTATTTTCTAAATTTCCCATGTTTCCACAAAAGCTTTTGAGTCTTTTAAAGCAGACTAATAAGTTATGGGTGCTAATTTTAATTTTCTTGATCAGAAAAACTACCAGTCAATTGCTTAACTTGATGAGAAAAGAGAGGAAAGTCAAGATTGAATTGAATATTATGCAAAACTCTTCTGGCAAGTTGTTTGATAACAATAATAGTTTGGTGAAAAAATATCAGAAAGTCTTGAAAGATTTTAAGTTTGATAAAATGATGTTGATACTAGAATTGATTGGAAATTTTTTGGATCTTGGGTTCAATATAATTGAAGTATATGGGTTTTTGGTCCCTGATTGGTTTATGAATATTTTGAACTTCTCAAGTATGTTTATGACCATTTACAGAATGAACAAAGATGATGAATATGTCGATGATGAAATTACAGAAGACTTGATATAGGCTTGGATAGGGATAGAGTTTATAGGTTTTAATGATATTTATTTAAGATATAGTTAATCACGTGTAAGACAATTTTGTTATTTAATGTGCCGGTCGTGTCAGTTGATGCGGCACCAAAGGAATTGTCCGCACAAGATAAATAAGATAAGACTTTGACTATGGGCCATTCTTTATTACCTATCAACCAAGCCGAAATAAAACCCAGATCTATCTGGCCTAAGATTTTGGGATCAATAGCTGCCTTAGCATTAGTTGGAAGCCAATTTTATTCGTCCAATTCCTATTTGAAACTCGTGAATTTCCCCAATTATGAAGAGTTCACTAATTCCCCTGATTCTTTATGTCCTTTAGTTGACAAAATTGACCCATCTCCGTACGTTTATAATCATTCAAGGATTTCTGACATATTAGAAAATGAAGAATACAGAAAGGAAGTAGTAGAAAGATGGGCTGGTGCTATCCAAATCCCTTCGATTTCAAAGGATATTATGGTCAACCCCAATGCTACCGATGACTTGGAGGAGCTTTACAAGTTGGAACCATTGTGGAAGGAATTCTCCAATTTACATAAGTACCTCGAGAAGAGCTTTCCGTTAATCCACAAACATTTGAAAGTTGAGAAGGTAAATAAGTTTTCAATTTTAGTTACTTGGGAGGGTTCAAGAACCGATAAGAAACCCATACTTCTTACTGCCCATCAGGACGTGGTACCGGTTCCAGATGAGACAGTTAAACAATGGGAACACCCTCCATTTTCTGGCTTCGTTGAGGGTGATAGGATTTACGGTAGAGGCTCGTCTGATTGTAAAGATTTACTTATGGGACTTTTTGAAACTGTTGAATTATTGTTAAAGGAAGGTAAGTTCCAACCTCAAAGAACGATCTTGTTAGGTTTTGGTTATGATGAAGAAAGCCAAGGAACTGGAGCTGAAGAATTATCCCAATTTATCTCGGCAAGATACGGTCCAGAATCTTTATATGCATTAATTGATGAAGGTGAGCTAGGTTACCAAAAAGTCTCGGATAAATTCTTAATTGAAATTGCAACCGGAGAAAAGGGCCATCTTAATTCCGTGATCGAATTATATACTCCTGGAGGACATTCCTCTGTTCCACCTAAACATACCAGTATTGGTATAATGGCTAAATTGATTGACAGAATCGAAAGTATTGATTTCACTCCAATAATAACCAATGCTAACCCTTACTTGAACAACTTGCAATGCAGAGCAGAACATACAAAGATGGACAAGTCTTTAAAGAGTGATATCATAAAAGCACAATTTGATATTAATGCCAATAAGAAATTAATTGACTACCTATCTAAGAATATAGAAACCAGGTTCCTCATTAAGACGAGTCAAGCTGCAGATATTGTCCAGGGAGGTATTAAATCTAACTCTCTACCAGACCATGTATCCCTTCTTGTAAACCATAGAATTGCACCTGAAGAATCAGTGTCTTCCACAGGTGAAAAGTTACTCAAAGATTTGAAGTTCATTGCTGAAAAATTTGAATTGGGTATTCTTTACAATAACAAGACTGTTATCAAGCCTACAGATAAGGGATATTTCAGCTATACACTCGAACAATCCTTGGAACCTGCTCCTGTTTCGCCAACTGACACTGCGGCCTGGAATACTTTTGGAGGCTCTTTACGTTACTTCTATGAAAATGTATTGAAGCCCGAATCTAACCAGACGTTTATTGTTGCGCCTGCTTTTATGGCTGGTAATACTGATACCAAGGCATACTGGGATTTGACAGCAAATATTTACAGATATTCTCCCGGAATTGGGCAGAACGAGGATACTCATGTCCACTCTGTCAGTGAGAATGCCTCCATAAAAGGTCACATGTCTATCATCAGTTTCTATTATTACTTTTTACAAGTTGCAGACCAAGCTCCAGATGCATGAGTGGAGTCAGGTCTTTTATAGTATATCATTCCTTGACTTCTCGAAAAAATATACTCGCTGTGGTAAAGTCGCATAGATTTACCACAGTCAGCTCTGAAGAGAGCTTTTCATTTATGTGTGTTGGTTTATTTTTCTTTCTCTTTTGTGTGATTTTAGAGTGAGAGGTAAAAGTGTGCAAGATCTCAATTGATCTGCAATTACAGTCCCAGGTGTTTGATTTATGTAACACCGTTTATCCTCAGGGGAAAATTATCCTTAATTTTATCTTTTACTTTTAACTAAGTTTTCTCTTTACTTTCAAATCACTTTATTTAAGTTTTCGTTTATTAGCAAAATATATAATTATTTCTAATATTTCCAACTTTAATTACAAAGTCCCAATCCTTGATTTGACCAAAAGTATTTCAGGAACAAGTTGCCCCCTTACCGTATTCCCAAAAGGACTCGGGAAAAAGTCAATTGCCCTCGTTTGAAAGCGAAGAGTTATTAAGAAAATAAGAGCTATTTGGGATTTTCCACCTGTCTTAGAGTATTACACGCCTTCTCACTTTACGACATTGCGATTCACCACAGATTGTATTTAGGATGATCAAACAAATACAACAACGATACGCTTTGAAATTACAGGAGACGGACCAAAAGCTCTTGGAGTATCAAGAAGGAATTGATTCCATGATGATCCTAGGAGATCCCATCTTTAGGGGCACCACAGACTCTAAATTATCACTTAGTCAGTTGAATGAATCTCTCACGATCAAAAGTGACAGCTTAACATATTTAAATGAATTATGGGTGATAAAAAACTTGACCAAAGAAATCGAAATATTCATGGAATCTGACACAGATGTCTTGTTGAACTTGGAATCTTTATATCTTGACTTCGAGAAGCTCAATGATAAGTTGGAACGGTTGGATTCAGGTTTAATTATCAAGTTCGAGCTCAATAATAAGAAAGCTCAGCTTTTGGATACATTGTGTGAAAAATTGAAAGCTTTGTTCTTCAAGTTCCTCCCGAGCAGTGAACTTTTAATACCCGTAGTTGAAGATGTTGGTTTCGGAGAATTTATGGAGTGGTTTGATAGGTTCTCAAGATTGAATGATAAATTGGAAATAAACGAACTTCTTTCTGAATACTGTTTGGTATGGGAGTCATATATCCTTGGAATATCTTTTAAAAAGCTTCAAATCAGAGAGACAGAGCTATTCATTGACGATAGTGATGGTTCAGTAATAACTTCTTTGGAGTCTATTTCGAGTTTCGTTTGCTTTATCAATTTGATTGGTTTGAAATACTTGAAGAATGTCTATCAATCTAAGATATCTAACAAGCTTATTCCTTTGATATCGGAAAATATTAATATACTCATAGATACTTCGTCACTGGAAAGGAAGGTTTTGGTGGCTTTTATCGAGAATTTACAAAAGAACGATTGGAAGTTGTCCATGGACCTCAACGTTGAAAATTTTGATTTGAAGATGCAAAACATTTATCAAGATTGGTTATTGGGTAATTATATTAATAGATTGAGAGAAACCTTCAAGGAGGCTGATTTCTCGGAAGTTGACGAAATCAAATGGCAAATCGATCTGAAGAGATTTGATGATATAGAAGAAAAGCTAAGTACTATGGAAAGAAAAATCGACAGTGCAATCTCTCAAGACAATAGTAACAGGGAAAGACAACAACCGGGAGATGTTGGTGGTTGGGATGATGGCTGGAACGATAATTGGGAAGATGATGGAGCGGAACATCCTACTGTAGGGGCTCAAACAATCAAACCTGATGAAGCAGATGAAGAGGATGGTTGGGATAACTGGAATGAATGGGATGAAGGAGCTGACAAAGAAGAAAAGGACGTTTCAAATAATCGACAAAAGGAAAGACCTTCTGAACACATAAACACCACTATAAAGATTTCTAAAATGCCTTATAAGGTTATGGAAATTTTGAATGATTTCCAAATTGATTCAAGCGAAGACATGCATCCATTAATATCTTCGATTTTGTCGTTTGCGTCTATTTCATATCCATCAATATCAACCTCCTTCTTGTTATATAATGACTTGCAGTATCTTTCGAAGAATACTTCGAGCAACCGGTTTGAACAATTCACTGGTAACATATTGACCAAAAGACAGAATGACATTGCATCAAGTCTTATGGAAATTTTGATAAAGGTAAGACAAGAGGAAGATAACACGGACGTGGTTGAAGAGATTAAAAATTGGCTTAAACGACTCCATGGTACTGATCTTCCCAAGACAAACTTCTTGAAATTCAAGGATTTGGTACACTACTCAATTGACTTTTGTTGCAACTGGATTACAAATCTTATTCTATCTATTGAAGAAATAACGGAGCTGAAATCAGAGAATTTAACCCAATTGATTGCTATTTTAGTAAAGGTTTTCAACAACAATTTATCACAAATTGGAGAATCGGATGCTTTGGAATCAATGAGCAAATTGGATAATGTGAGATTCCTTATTAATAATCATTTAGTTGATATAATAGAGAGGTTTTATCTGGGGGGATTCTATAATATTTCTACAGATGAATTAGTGTCAGCCCTTAAAAGTTGTTTCATTAAAAGTGAATTGAGGGATAATTACATAAATGAAATAGTAGAATTCCGAAACATCAGTTGAGTACGGCATAAGATTTAATATACAACAGAACCCTTGTTTATAGTCTTACCGGTTTTTGAAATAGTTTGGTAAACAGTGTCAAAGTCCACCGAATCTTTAGTTTCAACGTCTACAGTTTGCCCTTCTAAGGAGATATCATATTTCTCAACACCTTCTAATCTCTTTAAAACCCTTTCGACGGCACCGGAACAACCGGAGCATGACATAGCGACATCAAAGTGATATTTATGACCAGACATTATGTATAAGTTAATTGGAAATCAGTAATAAGAATAAGATATTATTGGAATGATGGATGGCTCCGGAGATCGCACATACCCATAGTGCACATACCAATGGACACTAGGAAGTTACAGGCATTGGGGGAGAAAAGGAACACACAAATGGTCAAATGTAAAGCTCCAGAAGATACCAAAATATCAATAACGCACGAAATTTACATACTCTAGAGAATAGACATAAACAAGAACCTTTAAAAAAAAGCTGGCAAAGAGGAACCACAAATACGACTCTAATGGTTCGGGTACTGGGTTTGAGCCACAGGTCTCGCTAACCAGAAATTACCAGAGCACACCTGGAATTGATAATTTGCAAAATATATGTTTGTGGAAATGTTTGTGGACGTGTTTGTGGACATGTTTGTGGACATGTTTGTGGATATATTTTTGTGGACATGTTTGTGGACGTGTGTTTGTGGACCATATATTTGTGGACATCTGCTTATAGTTAGAAGCTTCAGCTTTTTGTGGCCGTTCTCACCAAATTATATGTGCAGGGTTTCTGGCTGCAAAATCAGATGTCTCAGAGTATGAGAACCGTGGACAATCAACGAGTCGTCTATCATCTCCACACAATAAGGGAAGCTCATGTGTTGAAGACGTCATGACTAAACTACGCCCACTCAAAACAAACGTGAATCAATCGGCAACAAGGTAGACGACAAACAGATCCGACCACCAGTCATATTCCTCAACCCCACATAAAAGTCCGAACCGTATACCCGAGTCGTGCACCAGGTCGGCGGGATTGGGATCCTCAATTTTCATTGGCGGTTAAACTATTTCGCAATATAAAAGGACGAGTTTTCCACATTTTTCAAAATTTCAAAAACCAGTAAAATGTTTAAAGTCGCCACCAGATCTTTCTCTTCTTCTCCATCCTCCGCCTATAAAGTTGCCGTTTTAGGTGCCGGTGGAGGAATTGGACAACCATTATCTTTGTTATTAAAATTGAATCATAAAGTCAGTGATTTAGCTTTATATGATTTAAGAGGGGCTCCAGGGGTTGGTGCTGATGTATCTCACATCCCTACCCCATCTACCGTCAAAGGTTACAATCCAGATCAACTTGCCGATGCCTTAACCGGAAGTGATGTCGTTGTTATTCCAGCCGGTGTTCCAAGAAAACCAGGTATGACCAGAGATGATTTATTCAACACCAATGCCTCCATTGTTAGAGACTTGGCCAAAGCCGTTGCTGACAACTGTCCAAAAGCCGCTGTTTGTGTCATTTCCAACCCAGTCAATTCCACCGTCCCTATTGTCGCTGAAGTATTGAAATCAAAGGGTGTTTATGACCCAAAGAAATTGTTTGGTGTCACCACTTTAGATGTCTTGAGAGCTTCCAGATTTATCTCTGAAGTTACCGGTACCAACCCATTAAACGAAAAGGTCACTGTTGTTGGAGGTCACAGTGGTATTACCATTGTTCCATTATTATCTCAATCTAACCATAAAGATTTACCAGAAGATAAAAGAGATGCTTTGATCCACAGAATTCAATTCGGTGGGGATGAAGTTGTTCAAGCTAAAGATGGTGCTGGATCTGCCACTTTATCTATGGCTCAAGCTGGTGCCAGATTTGCCGGTTCTGTATTGAACGGGTTAAGTGGTGAAGTTGATGTTGTTGAACCATCTTTTGTCGATTCTCCTTTGTTCAAGGATGAAGGTATTGATTTCTTCTCTTCCAAGGTTACTTTGGGAGTTGATGGGGTTAAAACTATCCATGGATTAGGTGAATTATCTAGTCACGAAGAAGAATTGGTTAAATTGGCCAAGGAAACTTTGATCAAAAACATCCAAAAGGGTGTTGACTTTGTTAAACAAAACCCATAAACTGTTCAATTACTGTGTAGATAATAAAAATTGACTTGGTTATAGAACACCCACTCTTGAGGCCCCTGTCATTCCTGTGTAATGGCTATTAGACCCAGTTCACGACGTGCGCTTACCCATCGACTTTAACACGGATGGTCCTCGGTAACGGTCGGGTCTACCCTCGGAACGAACCGCGATTAAACTCTGTATTAGTGTCTAAATATTGATAGATTTTTAAAGTTTCCAACGGTCTAGACATATGTATTAATATATTAGAGAACTAGATCATCAGATTTCGATCATCAGATTTCAATCACCATACGTGCGTCTGGATCCGGCTTGTAATAATAGGAGAAGTTTGGTTCTTCTAATGCAGTAATCAGGGCCGCGTAACTCGATATTGTCGTTTTCATTGTTAAAGCCGGATCACAACCGAATGGGGATACTAAATGTTTTGCGGATGAATGTCTAGACTTAGATATCGAATATTCGGCGTTTTATAAATAGAACCGGGGATATTCCGACCGGGGTAACGGTCGCATATGTACCTGATCGCCAGGTGATTGTTGGCAAAAAGATTGTATCTTTGTTGTATCGCATAGAGATACAAAGATCGAGATACAAGATAGCAATATGTTAGGAATTGAAAATTTTCACGCTCTGTTCCATGTAAGGTACCGTGTCTAACCAATTTATTAATGGATATGCATTGGTTATGAATGATGGAATGTATTGTCAATGAGGTCATACAGAGTATGTCTTAGACCCATCAATTATTTAATTAAATATTCGATAATCACCAGCATCTTTAAATATTTTGCGATACCGGTAGGTATCTTGTACCTAAGATATTTTCTTGATCGGTATCAGGAATTTTTATCTCAAATACTGCAAATCAATGAAATATTTTAGCCGCCCGCGCTATTCCAGAACAATTCCCAATCGAAGGTTCAACAATAGAATCAAAAACTAATAATAAAAATTAATTTCATATTGAGTTTGATATAATGTCATACGAGACGTTTGAAATATGAAACGATAATCAAATTCTCTACGTAGCTTATATAATCGACAATTAATATGTGGCGAGATTCAACCAACTCTAACGACATGAGGACATAAAACCCTTCATATCAGGAATATCAAACGACGCCGGATAGTCGCAGTCGGTGGCGGTAATATTGTGGCATTGGCCTATTTGTGGTTCCATAGCCCGGCCAACGATATCAGCGGCTGGTGGAATATAACACCACCAATTAAAGTTTGGTACCTTGCTAAATAGGAATAAATTGGGGGACAACTTCGGTATCATGATGGTATTTCCGGTATATATATAGAAATGGCTGCCTCGTAACAAATTAGGACTTGAGATTCTATTACCGTTTATCAATATCATTACATAATTGAATTGCCGTATTTTATAGAAATTGATTTTATCACTGGGCTTCCTGATTTCAAGACTTTTGTCCGACTGGCGTTTCTTCATAAGCCAACTGTTCGCACTAATTTAACAAATATCCGGAACCTCCATGGTTTCATCCACATCCAGACGCGACAGGTGTCTTTCCTAATAGGGTTAAATTATCACATAGTCCGGATTTTGTAAAGGTTTTACAAGCCCCGGAACTCGAGAGTTTTATTTTTATTATATTATTTTTTAACCTTGAATTTACTTGACTAGACTTGAATATTTAAATACTTTAATTTATTTTAATTACTTATATCTTGAAATATTGGGACTATTTCATTTTATTAAAATATCATATTATTTGGTCAACTGTGGTACTATTACATTAGGAATTGAACGTTATATTTCGGGTCTGGAAATATATTAAAAGTTTTTTTCTTTTCTTTTCACGTATCTCATTATCCCATTTTCCAAATCCAAGGTAACTTGAATATCTCGAATATCTTGAAAAAAAATATCGATATTGAAAATATTGTTATCCTTGTATCTTACAAAATATCTTAGATACTGCCCATCTTTTATATCTCAAATATCCAAATATCCAAATATCCCGTATCTCGAGATACCACTTTTATGATCCTTACCTAAATGGAAAATTATTTGATGAGTTCACCTCGTAATCAACAATTTGATTATGAGTATCTGTATGATATAACTGGAGATGCTATAGACTTCAAAGATCTGCTTGACTTCAAACATCAACTCGATATGAATCTTGAACTTCTGTACGATTTACTTGATTCCCAGTCCTACGACCCCTACCCACACGGGGCACTCCAGAACCTCGCGATGGACCTGGGCCCACCCCAGGCCCACCCGAATCCGTACGCGTCGGCGCCCCATTCCGCACCGCTCCCCCGCCCGCATCACCAGCAGCAGCAGCAGCAGCACCCCCACCAGAACCACCAGAACCACCACCACGTCGGCCCCGCCATGGGCCCGGCTCTGGCCCCAGTACCACCACCAGCCGAGATCCCCCAACAACCCACATTCAACCATTCAGACCTCCCCAATATAAACCATAACCAACCCCAGCATATGCATCTCCACCACCAACATCCCAATTTCTCCAACCCGCCAAATCATGATCCTCCTATCGTTTTGACCAATAATATGTCCCTCCACCATCATACAACATCGATATCTTCTGCGACGGATTTTGTTGGCCGGTCGGAATTCCCTCGGAAAATCAGTAATTCCGACTCATCAGAATCAATACCTCCCCTTACAAACTCGGGATCCAACCAGTCGTTACTCGAAATCCCCGACCGGAAAGATGAATTCTCCTACCCTCCACAAGCAACCCCTCGGAAACTCCGAAACAAATCAATGTCGGTCGGATCTTATAACTTATCGACCCCAATGAGATCAAATACTTCCCCATCGACCACTTCATCTGTAATCAATAAAATCTCTAAAACCCCATATCGTCATTCCAGATCATTACTGAGAAATCGTAATGATCGAACCCATTATACACCGGGATCGTTTACCCCCGGTTCATTTACCCCCAATTCATTTATATCTCCCAAATTCAAGGACCTTTCGTTTGATCACGACGATTTCGGGACTCCAGTTCAACCGGATTATTTCACCAGTCCTCAATTGAAACGTCATAATACGTTGGAGTCAATCAGAATCGAAGACCAGGAAAATGATGCTGTCAAACAATTGAAAAGAGCTAAATCATCAACCAATATAAAGTATAATGATTTTTATCAATCTCAATCTTCCAGTTTCACCCTGGGATTGAATTTACAGGTGGATAAAGCCAATAGTGCCTTGGCAGTGGCCAAACCACCTCTGAAAAATATCCAATTGATTCAAAGTCAGTTTAATAATTTGAAATCATATCCGGCTTCGGTCAATTTACTGTCGATTGCTGGTGGTGAAACGGTTCAAGTTACCCCGGATCAGGCCCATTCTGTCCCTGCCACTGCCATTGATTTGGTCGGTGGTACCATCGACTCCCATTCTGCATTAAAACCGGGACTTCTCCCACCAATGGTATCTTTTGATTCCAAAAAAGACGGTTTTCTCGGGTCAATATCTGCCCCATCGGCTTCACCATCTTTATCGGCCCCGTTATCTGCCCCACCGGCTCCCCAATATAATCCCATGATGGGCCTGGTACTTCAATCGCCCCATCAAGTGTCACAAGCAAGTTTGCAACAAGCTAAACAAATCAACCCATCTTTTGTCCCCGATTTACCCATCAAAATTAAGGATAATCAACCAGATAATGATCCAAAAAAGAAACATTCATGTCCGTTATGTTATGCCCGATTCCAACGACCCGAACATGTCAAACGTCACATGAAATCCCATTCTCTGGAAAAGCCTTTCGAATGTGATCAACCCAATTGTAATAAACGTTTCAATAGAAAGGATAATCTCAAGGCCCATCTTAAGAAAATCCACTCTATTCTTTAGCATAATATATGAACTATAAGTCCAAACTTTTCATTACTACAAACCTCTAACTACCTTGTCAATACTACTAACTATGTAATCGATATTGTCTCCGTTAATCCCCGCCACATTGACTCTCCCACTTCCGGGAAGATACAAATGATACTCATCCATCAACTGTTTACACTGATCAGGAGTCAAACCACTGTACCAGAACAACCCGTTTTGTCTAACGACAGTTTCCCAATTGCCGGGGGTCCCCAAGTCAGTCAATTTATCCAAGATTTGTTGTCTTACATCTCTCAATCGGTTACTAACGGTCAACACATCGTGATCCCAGTCTTGTTTGAATTGATTAAACAAATAAGAGGCGATCCTGGCGCCAAATAATGGCCCAAATGAACATTGGCTTCGGAAAATCCCCACCATGGCTTTTTGTACGTTGGCGTGATGATCTTGTGACACAACTACATGAAGAGCACCGGCTCTTTCGCCGTAAATCCCCATGTTTTTGGAAAATGATTGGCAGACTAAAAACTCGTATCCCAAATCATAGAAATATCTCACGGGCCATGCATCTTCATCCTTGTCACCCGATGCATAACCCTGGTAAGCGATATCGAAAAACACGTAGATGGGTTTATTTTTGAGTTTTTCACCAATTTGTTTCCACTGGTCTCGGCTATAATCGGCCCCCGTTGGATTATGACAACATGCCTGTAAAAGTAACACGCTTTTGCTACTGATTTGGTCGATAATCTCGAGGGTTGATTCGAAATCCACTTGTCCGGTTTTACTATCATAATGATTGAAATAATGGACGTTACATCCTTCCAGTTCGATCATTCCCTGGTAATTCCCCCAGGTGGGGGTTCCGATATAGAAATCCTGGATTCCCATTTGCTTGACAAACTCAATTCCCATGTGGATGGCACCGGTACCGGAAATGGTCTGTAATGAAGCGACTTTTTCGGTTCTTTCACCGCCAAAAACCACTTTTTTGGCCCCGTCTACGAAACTTGGTAACCCCGACATCTGGTGATATGGATGACCCTCATCGTTTTTATAGATCTCGGTCTTGGCCTTCTTCACCGACGGGAAAACATGTTTAAGATCACCGTTTTCCGGTTTATACACCCCAATTGAAAGATCGATTTTATTGGGGTTTTGGTCGGCGGCGTATTTGTTCAAGATTTCCATAACCGGGTCTTCCCCGCTTACGGGGATATTATCATAAAAAGAAGAAATTGTCATTTTCAAAGAATCAGAGACATACCGGGGAATGTCCGGTTTTTATACATGAGCCAAACCATTGAAATTTTCATCGGCTATGACTGCGGTTTCGGTGTTTCCGTTGATTTCCTGTGGTTACCGCTCCGATGCGATGGTACTGCATGTGGGGTAGGCAATTTGCGAGTTCCGCTCTTGTATATAGTGTTCTCGAGAGTTAATGGAAACCTCAAGCAGACAATATCGATGTTGCAGCGGGGTTTGGTTTTCATGGGGACGGGATCGGGATCTCGAGGATATTTGATACTGTATCTGGTAATGCAATTCCCGCTTTCATCAATGACACCACTAAAAATTTCCCGTTATTGAGGAGGATTTTATACTCGGGACTGGCGTTCGGAGACTTTAATAATTCCGCCAATTTCCCAAGATTTTGCGCTACCTCATCTCGCACATTCCCGACAATCGCGGGGTGGTTTTGCGCTGCAATAGCCATGTATTTGATGCGGTCCAAGAGTCGCGGCGCCTCGACCGGGAGCTCGCGCGAGAACACGGCGGACATCATTTTGGTATCCAATTGCTGGTCTTTTGCCTGATAAAATTGACTTAATTTCATGTAAATGTCGTCATTATCTATCAATTGCCATAGTTGTTTATAGTCGTATATATCGAGAGCGGGGAACAGAACCTTGACTAGTTTATCCACGAACCTAACAAAATTGTCGTAGATTTCCTTGTAATAATTCCGGTTGTCTACAAGCACTTTTGTGTACGCCAAAAACCCCAGGTGTTCGAGCACCACCGACGCCAATTCAAACGAAAGTATGTTCTTGATCACATGAAGTGATTGATATTGAATCACGTCGGAAAATTGGGTATCGAAATATTGTTTTGTGAAAGAAATCGGGTCAATGATGCCCAAAATCTCGGCGTATTTCTCTTGACTAACGATATAATTCCCAATAAGTAGATACACCGCCGACCGGAGATATAAATTGTGGGCCGTAACGTGGTTCTGCGCCTCTTTTACAAGCTCAACATCATCGAATTGCTTCATTGACGATAAGTTTCCCACCACCGAAAATAACTGTCGATTAACACGGGTGTTTTTGGTGTATATATCGAATAATGGGTAGACGTCACGCAACATTTTCGGTGGCAAATCGTCGAATTGGGTGATTACGTACATGAGCTGCGATAGGTATTCGTACTTCTCATCCAATTCGTCGTCGTCAAGGTCGTCGTGTTGACGGTATATGTTGATTAAAGTAGTTAGATACGGAACGGCGTGGGGTAAAAAGTCGCCGTTCAAGATCCGCTCCTGGGTCAAGACTGCCGCCAAAAACTCGACGTACATCACGTCGAAATCGGTTGATATCACATCCATGATGCCGATATCGATTCTTAAATGGTAGAAAAAATCGGTGAATTGGTCCAAATGGTCGGTATTTTTGATAAATTGAGTCAAAAAAATCGCCGTCCTTTCGGTGCTGAGTAGTTCTGTGACCCGAGTCCATAGTTCGGGGTACTTGATTAATTCGAGCCTGTTTCGATCGTTGTCGGCCGACAAGTTGATCAAAACTCGAAGACCTTGTAAAATGTCGTGTTCGGTCGGTAAATGCTGGAAATTTTCAACGATTGTAGGGATTTTTTCAAGGATTTCGGTGCTGTTACGGTACTCAGCGTCACGTAGCTTGGTCCCTAGATCATTGAGGAATTCTCCCAGATATGGGGGCTGTTTTTCCTGTGAATTATCACTTAAATTCATTGATTTAGGATTTTTCATCGCGAAGATTTGATTTTGGTGTTGATGCGTTGCGAGCCCGGGGGAGGACCGGAAGCGCCGATTTGATCTGGTGAAGTTGAAATTGGTGTGCATTGTCTATAAAAGTAATGAAATTTGGGTGTCGGGGTGTTAGGATGTCTGGTGTTAGGATGTCTGGTGTTAAAATGTCGTGAATGTCGTGATGTCGTTAATGTCGTTAATGTCGTAATGTCGTTAATGTCGTTAATGTCGTAATATCGTAATGTCTAATGTCGTAATATCGTAATGTCTAATGTCGTAATATCGTAATGCCATCAATACGTAACGCCGTCATTACTCTAATATCCTCTCGCCCCTTCTTAACCCTAAAATATACCTGACATCAATACACAAACTCAAACTCTGCAACATCGGCAACAAATTCAAAAGATCCTTGTCATTTTGATCATTAATCCATCCTTCGATCATCACAGCATTATCTTCATTCAACGCATAACTCACGGGAGAATTATCCAATATCACGACATTTTTCAAATCTTCAGCCCCATAAAATTTAGACAAATCTTTAATGTAGCCCACACCATTTCTATATGTACAATCTGTTCTATAGTACCGTTTTTTAAATATTTTTTCATCATATATATCATTTTCTAACCAGTCAATAATTGGATCGGCATATTCTTTAACACTGGCCGTGAAGACTTGCAAATCAAACCATTTACTTATTTCCTTCAAGAAATAGTCACAATATGGTCGTTTATGAACATGGTACAACGTAGCGATATTATTAAGTTTGATTTCAATTATACTACTTTGATTCCCGTTCAAAGTTCTGGGGAACCCTTTGGACAACGAGTGGATCAAGGTCTCGTCCAAATCGAGTATAAGGGTTTTTCTTTTCCGGGGTTTCTGGGGGTTCCTTACAAGGGGAAAGAGTCTTTGTGGTGGTGGGATGATGTATTTTGACGAAGAAGTTGGGGATTTAATGGAATTTTGCATCATATTTTCATGTTTTATGAGCTCTGTCTTCTCTTGTAAATCCATATGATAAGTGTAATTAAATTCGAATGATTTAAACACAATTGAAAATGGATATAGTAGCAATTTCCAAAATATCGATAAGGGGGTGACTATTATTATGTAAGGGATTCTAGTTAATAGCTGGAAGACAAGATGGATTGGATAATGGTCAAGAAAAGGGTCGTAATCATGTTCGGTATC
The DNA here is from genome assembly GCA_030574815.1 of Yamadazyma germanica. Taxonomy (NCBI): domain Eukaryota; kingdom Fungi; phylum Ascomycota; class Pichiomycetes; order Serinales; family Debaryomycetaceae; genus Yamadazyma; species Yamadazyma germanica. Next base: position 223,088 of record JAJMFS010000015.1, on the reverse strand, counting down.
GGTATTGGTATTGGTATCGGTATCGGTATTGGTATCTTTACCAGAGATATTGCCGGTATCTGATATCTCTGTATCGCCATCATTGATACCTTGGATCTCTGGATCGTATTTATCCGAATCTTCATCATCTTCCAAGATTTCTTCTAGCCCATTGACATATTTATGTTCCTTGTCACGTTCTTCCTCTGAATCATTGAAATTCGGTATGAAATTGTCAAGTGAATTGAAAATTACCTTGACTGAATTCATTATAGCTGTGTCTTTCAAGTAATATGATCTAAGCAATGTTCATCGCGAACCGTGGTACAATTCGCGGTAATGGCAACGGTTTGCGGGATGAATCCCCCGCGCAACAGCCGCGCTCGTACCGACGTTGGGTGCATGAGTTGGGATGTCATGAATTTTGGGTCTGACCCAACAATATCGTATAGTAGTATTTGAACGATGATCAATTAAGAGCTTGAAGATATGTGGAATGATTAAAGGTATTTTAAGTGATTAACTAATTATTGGAATGTACTATGTGACCCACGAGGGATTACGAGCCGCATGTCGTATGGGTGCCGTATGGGTGTCGTATGTCGTATGTCGTATGTCGTATGTCGTATGTCGTGTGTCGTATGGGTGTCGTATGTCGTGTGTCATGTCGTATGTCATGTCGTATATCGTATGTCGTAAATTATTACCTATCCCATCCTATTTATTAGCCTTTGCAGCTTGATTAACATATTTCTGAAATATTGATGTCACGTATGACATCTCATTATTATCCGGCTTGTTCAACAATTTATTAGTGTACCGTTTTATATCTACTAAATTTTCGTTCCCATTTTCTTCTTCACTCAGACTCTCCTCTGTTATGCTTTTATTATAATCGCCATCATAGTCATTATCAATGATAAAGTTATCCGATAAATTCGTTTGGATCAATGCCATTCTATCAATTGAATCATTATCTTTTATCTCATCTTCGGGCTCTTCTTCCGGTTTTATTAGCTTAAGTTGATTCGTATTATAACTATTACAATACTTACATTTCAACCCAAGTAAATGGTACGCAACATTTGACTTTCCCTTGCAATCATTACAACTTATGATGCATCTCCAAAGTTTATACGGCAATGGTAAAGGTTGTTGTAAAATTTCTTGATCAAGGATCCGAAATTGAGTATCCATATTCACTACCGTTTTCTTACAGATAGGACATTTATAAGAATGCTGGGTCAAATCCTTGTAACATGATTCATGGATCAGATGCCCACAATTCATAAACACAACTTTTGTCACCGATGTGAAAAGGTATTCACTGCATATAGGGCAATTGCAATGGGTGGTATTATTAAGACATTTATGACTATATCTCAAATCAATCGATAAGCAAATATTACAAGTGTCACAATGGAAATAATCTTTACCTAATCCAAGCCCAAGACGACAAATTCCACATTTGTCACAGTGGTAAATGTCTTTTTTCTCGTCATTATCGTATAGCTTACATTTAAGACAAACATAATTAGCCAATTCCTTATCACATTCTACACAATAATCACTAGGTTCTTGTGGAGTCTGGCAGAACATGCAAAGGATATGCTTGACTTCGTTACGGGTGAGTTTATGATCGGTTATTTCCTGATCATGGCAGAACCGACATGGATACCACTTGAGGCAAGTCGGACATTCAATTTTACAGTTACGTTGATAATGAGGGCATCCAAGAGTTTGGGAAAGCTTATCGTGATACGAAGGAAGAATGTCGTGGGGGGTTAATATCACGTCGGAATCGGCATCTGAAACGTCAGAGACATACATGTTATCGTTTTCAGCATCTGAAACGTCAAGGCCATTAATGTCGGTGTCGGCTGCACCCACGTTCGGATCAGCGTCGTCGGGGTTGATGTCGTGGTTGATGTCGGGGTTGATGTCGTCTTCATCAACCGATGATTCCATCTTTGACTCCATCTCTGATGTCGTCTTTGACTCCATCTCCGATACCGGAAACGTCAACGATGCTTCCTTGGGTACCATATTCTTCTCCCCCAACTTCTCATTAACATATTTATAATAATTCCCCATCATTAATCTCGTGACCAACTTATTCTTCAGCATCTGGGTTATTCCCCCCAATTGCTGGATCTTTTGTATTTTACTTCTCATCAAATCCTCTTTATAAAAATCATCCAACAGGTTTAAATTCGTCAATTCTGCCGTCTCGTCATGGCTCAACCCTTCAATATCCAAATCACTACTTACCCTGCTAGATTCCGTACTCAAAACTTTCCGATTTCTCTTCCGACGTTTGGAAGTATTGGCATGGCTTCTTTGATGATCTGCTATATCTTCCTCGGGAATCACCAATTCATTAAGAATTGGAGGAATCTCCTGTTCAGGGACTCCCTCCACCCCCTTCGGTTCTGTGGCCACCGATATTTCGTCTGCTTCATCTTCCATTTCGTCCCCCTCTACCGGCAACATGATCGTCTCGTGGATCACATCTTTCAAAGGTTGAAGTCTATCGATGGCTGACGATAAAGAAATCCCCAAGTTCAAATCATTCAAAATATTGGTCATCTGCAATCTTGAAGATACAATGGTCTTTATCGAATTAACATTTATGCCCTTGGCCCTTGCTTCATATTGTTCCACAAGCTTATTGAACGATGGAAGTTCCAACGATGGGAGCTCCAAGCTGGGCAATTCCAACGATGGGAGTAGCGAGTTTCGTTTGGTGATATATTCCGGAAGATATGATGAGATTGTCAGGAGATTAAGGTTCAATCTTCCGATCTGGTCAAGTTGAGTAGTTATCGAATCATCTGAATCGTCTGAGTCACTTGAGAAACTTGGGTTATTGGCCGAATTTGATGGGTTTTTTCCCATTTTTTTCGGCACCGCCACCTGTTTCAGCAGCTGTAGGTCGTGATCCCCACCATTTCCCTCTAGTTTTTCCTTACTCTCTGGAATCAGAGACATTGTTGAATAATTATCCTGATTTTAAGGTGCGTAAAATTATTTTTCAAATTCCCATAATTTTTCAGTTGCAAAAATTCGTTTGAAAATGAATATTCCCCCAGAAATCATCATCCCTTCAACGGATGTGAAGGAAAGTATCGATAAAACTTGTGACTATATCTTGAAGAATGGTGATGCTTTTGAAACGAGACTCAGGGCTAGTCTGGACGGTAAGACGAAATTCCCGTTTATTTTTCAGTCTCATCCGAATTATAACTATTATCTCTGGAAACTTGGAAGATACAAGAGTCCAAATAATGATGCTAGTAATGGGACTTCAGATAACTCCAATGGTGAAGATGTCAATGGTGCTACAAGGGTGAAAATCCCGGAAAAATTGACGTTTTTAACCGATATTCCCCCAGTCTCTGCCTATGACCTTAACATTATCAAATTAACAGCTTTGGCAGTGGCCCAAAATGGTGGTAATTATGCCAGTGCCCTTCAGAAGCATCAGGTGTCCAGAGGCAACAAGGCCCAGTTTGAATTCATGAATACTTCCCACTCGTTACATTCTCTTTATCAGCAGTTCATTGACCAGTATAAAACAGTTATCACTGGATTAAAGACCTCTTTCGACCTCCCGGATCTTCTACAAGATAGCTATACTAGAGCTGTCCATAGCAAGTTGCACAAAGTGGAACAGGATACCCAGAGGAAACTGAAAGAGAAGAGACAACGAGATTACGCTTCCATTGATTGGCAGGATTTCGTGGTGATTGGCAAAATTGAATTTGATGATATTGATAAGGTGACTGAATTGGTGGTGCCGTTGAAAAGGGACGACTTGGTGTATCGGGGGTTGGGTAATAGGGACAAGGAGGTGGAAGTGGTAGCAGGGCCAGCTCCGGTTCCTGAAGTGATAGAGGAAAAGGATGAAGCGGGCCCCAGGTCTTCAGATTCTGCTACTGGGTCTGCTACTGGGTCTGCTACTGGGTCTGCTACTGGATCTGCTACTGGATCTGCCACCGGATCTGGAGCTATTACAGGCATGAAAATCAAGCAGGCGGGAGAATCCAGACTTAAACGTAAAACCAACCCCACGATCATCTGCCCCATCACCAACAAGCCGATCCCCGAACAGCAATTCGAACAGCATATCAAAATCCTTCTCAGAGACCCAAACTACCAACAACAAAAGCAAAACTATATCAACAAAAACTTCAAGTATAGCAGTAATCTTACCAACGATGAAGTGTACGAGAATATCAAACGATTGACTAAATCCAAGAAACCAAGAGTCGAATAATATACATATGAGTAATGAAATACACAGCTACGTGAATGTACTATTAATTAAATACACTAAATAAACAGGTTATTTGATGAGAGATATATAAACTTTTTAAGCCTTCAAAGAAGAAGCTCTTCTCTTCTTAATTTCAGCCTTTTCAGCTTTACGTTCGTGTAAACGTTGAGCCAATAATTGGGCGTATTCAGCAGCAAGATCTCTTTGAACTTGAGCATTCTTGATCTTCTTGGAGATCAAAGCTCTCTTTCTTTGTAAGGTTTGTGGAGTGACTAATCTTTGAATCTTTGGAGCCTTGGTGTAAGTCTTGTCACCTTTGGTAACTTCTCTTCTGACAACAAAATCTCTAACATCATCTTCCTTGGTTAAACCAAAGAATTTTCTAATGTGGTTAGCTCTCTTTGGACCTAATCTCTTTGGAACAGAGGCATCGGTTAAACCTTCGATATCAGAATCACCTTGTTTGACAACAGATAAAGATAAAACAGCTAAATCTTGAGCAACAATACAACCTCTGACAGATTTTCTCTTTCTTTCACCAATTCTTCTTGGTCTGTAACAAGAGTGACCCTTGGCTAACAATAATCTAACTCTGGTTGGGTGCATAACACCTTGTTTCATTGGGAAACCTTGTTTATCGTTACCACCGGTGATTCTAAAGATGTAACCTTTGAATTCATCTCCAACAGAGTCACCTTCGACTTCTTGGCCCATTCTTTTGTCCATGAAAACGGCTAATTTGTGGTCATCTTCGATTTCGATACATTTTTGAGTACCGTTGGCTGGATAAGAAATATTCAACTACATTTGTTAGTATAAATTTTTCAAATTTTTCAAATTTTTCACTTCATGTTATCATACGGTGGTTTCCCACCACTGTCTAATGGTTTCTGGTTCTTTCTTCTGGGTCATGGTATATACATAATATATGATGAAGCATACTACTTGGATTTCATTTTACATACCTTCATGTTCGGCTGATTAGTTTATTATAAAATTTTATCCTATACTTGATTGAAAAAAAAAATCAATGTCTCGCGAGAAGAAGTGTGTGCGGTAGGTTTTTTGTGACGGGGGGCGGAAGCCCTAGTGTGTGAGGAGTGAGAAGCCAGTAGATTGAGACTGCATGGGGAGGGCTTTTGCAGCCATGTTATGTACAGGATGTATGTTTGTAATAATAGACCCGTCATGTACTACAACACTAAATATATCTTCATACACTATACAATGCATAACATCAATAATAGCGATCGATTCAGAAACATTATTATAGCCATCGATTCAGCCTTGGGTGTATTGAATCCACTGCCAATCAACTGCCTTAATCACTATACTCATCACTTACCACACTACACCTACCTATATCTATCTAGTGTTATACATTATATTACATAGCCATAAACATTATTTCTTATCGTCTTGGTTCTGGTACTGTTGTCCCATAAACTGTAGAGGAGATGGCATTTGTTGTTGTTGTTGCTGTTGTTGAACAACTGATGGAGGCGGTAGTTGAGGAGGATGTTGTGAACCTGAACTTGAATTTCCCGATCCGTTCGACCCATTAGGTGCTTGGATTCCAGGGGTTATTACTGGGGGTCCCCCTGTACTATTCCCTCGACTCTGGGGCACCGAGGAGAAATATTGGGGAAGATTACTATGAAATGGGGTGAATCCTGTCCCTGATTGTGGCCAATCTTGTGGAGCATAGAAATTGTACGGCGATGGGAATATATCGTTAACGTATCGAGATGGGAGTCCCAGCATCGGTGTTTCTCCGGGTCCTCCAGCTCCCCCCGCTCCTCCCGGACCGTTGCCGGTACTCGTACCTCCAGCTCCAGGAGGACCTCCTCCTCCAGGTCCTTGGGGTACCCCTGTTCCCGGCTGCATGCCTGGTTGCATACCCGGCTGCATCTGTTGGAATCTATACTTTGGATCGAACATCTGATTGAAAATCGGGGTCTGCATCGAGTTCGGGTACTGCAGCGAAGGAGATGGTTGAGGTAACGTATTAAAAAATGTATTAACTCCAGACATTGGTAGTGGAGGAGCGGTGGCAGAAGAAGGACTACTGCTCTGAGATTTCAGAGGTAGTGGATGAGGTAAAGTTGGTAACTTAGCATTGGCCGGACTTCTGAAACTACCAAAACTAGAGAATTTCGGAGTACTCAAATTTGGGCCATTGGAGCTTTTTCCACTTTCCGATTCGTCATTGATTTGTTGCAATTTCGACGAAGGAATCGCCGTATTTGCATTGGTTTCCATAGCAGTTACGGTTCTAGCACTATCATTGGAGGAATTCTTGGGGTCGGTGGGGATCTGAACTCGAAGTACTGGCCGTGAGAGTGAGTTGGTGGAGTGATTCCGGTCTTTCTCGTCTTCTTCATCCTCTTCTTTGATGGGGTACGAATTGAAAGTCGGGAGATTCGAGAGAGAAATATGAGTCGGTTGATGGGGGCGGACAGACCCAGCTACAGACCCGTGGTGATGGCCTCGATCCCTGGCGTCTCCGCCTCTACCGCCCCTTGTCCTGGACCTAGCGTCATGAACATCGTGGACATCATGGCCATCATGGCCATCATGGACATCATGGTGGCCCTGCCGGGCCTGGGTATGCCTGTCAAGCTTCACCCGTTTGGTCACCGGCTCCGGACTACTCTCGTACTCCTCCTCGTCTAAATCATCATCATTAATCCCTGCTTGCGCCGTCAAAAACTTGCGCTTTTTGTAGTTGCCATAATTAGCAGGGCTCTTCCGTTCATGAATCTTATCACTAGCCTCATATGCCTTCAACAACTCGTTCGTTTCGACACTGCTGAACTCGTACAACCGGTTGTTGCTTCCCACGATAATTACTGCCAAATCGACCTGACAAAGGACCGCCAATTCGTGGGCTTTTTTGAATAATCCTGCTTTCCTTTTGACAAAAGTAACCGTCCGATTTCTTTCGTCGGAAATTGGTTGAATCTCGATTTTTCTTCTCCCCATGATGCGTTTGTATCTGTATGAAACGGGAGTCTGATTGGGTTTTCACAAGTATAAGAAATCCGTAGTTTGGGTTGAAACTTGGGGGGTGTTTTTGATGTTTTTTAGTATTGATGAGATAGGGTGAAGTGGTGAAAATTTAGTCGCGAAGATACGGCGATCAGGGCTTATGGCTGTTGGCCCAGTCTAGACCGGGTCGCTAGACTAATGTGTAGTTTATAGTAGATCAGAGTGTATAGAGGGGAGGGTCTTGAAAAATATGTTGTATATGAAATGCAAATTCGTGCTTGTGTAACAACTCACCGATGTCACAATAACTCAATTATTCTATTATTAGCACTGTGGGGTGCGGCCCTGGCATGTAGCTGGGTGTACGGCTGGGTGTATGGGTGTGGCTGGCATAAGTTATATATATCTAGGTATCCATGTATGTAGGTATGTGTATCAGCGGTTCTATTATGTATAGATGTATATGAAGTTGTGCATATGTATGCTTATTCTTTATTACCTGTTTTGGACAAGGCTCGTATCTGTCAACGGTCGCTGATCGAACGGCTATTCTATTTTTAGATTCATGATCTTTTATTGTACCTGTAAATTGGCCCATCAAAATGGGCCAATTTATATGTGTATGTGGTATTTATAAATCGGATACGTCAAAGTGCTAATAATAATCACGGTTATACTCGGCTTGGGAAAGCTTGTTTGTTTTTAGGTAGGTAGGTGTTCAGGTGTTCCAATATTGAAGAGTAAATTACGGGAATGGCCTGAGTAGGCACTGTCATCAACTGATGGTATGCTTTCTTTGGAATGGAATGGAAATGACTGTAAATAACAGAGGAACAAATAATAGGCACTTGACGTAATACATAGATATCTGAAACTGGAAATGAAACCATCCTACACCAATTCAACCTAATGCTCAAGGCTCATGTTCTGTTGGAAAGTCATGGATGATTTGAAGATCCGTGGGTTCCATGGCTACACTTATTAGTAGTCTTGGGGATTCTGATATACACTAAGCGAATTACGCAGGGGTGTAATTATTCTTAATTATACAATTTTGTTTAGCTTGCCAACAGAGAAATTAAGACCTTGGACTTTGGAGAGGTTATAATGTTATGATTGATCTTGAATTTAGCTTTCAAACTTTAGGAAATCAGTATCACATTTTTTCTTGATTCCTTATTTTTCGTACGTTTCCTTTTATAAACTACTTTACTAAAATTCTATTTACAAGGGACCTAATTGTAATTATCACATCAGCTTTCATTGTCTTCCATGGAAAGAATACTATGAAAGAATAAAAAAAAAACAAGCAAAACAAATCCAAGATCAGAGTTCCCGAGATGTAGAAATATGGATTCACTATGATTGAGCAGGATGGATATCCGACACTTTCGGATTGTACATGCTTAAGTCACATATTGAGGAAAAAAAAATACCAAGTTCGAAATCATCAAATATCACTAAACGAGAATTAGTAAAACGAACTAGTTTGTTGGCAAATCTTGCGATTCAGCATAATTATATTAAATTTGGAAACCTCCTTTACAATGATGAAAAATTCACTATCATTGATTTTCCTCACGCCAGAGTATCCAGGCACCCTTGTGATAGCGAAAACGATAATCTATTGAGTTTGTACTTTGATGAGTACAAACAAAATAATGATTTGCATTAGCCTCCATTCCGACAGAGCATTGTTTTTAATAATGAATATCAAATTGATGACAAATATTTTTATCTGGCATACTGACAAAAGCGGCCCTCTATGGAGTCAATCAACTAAACAATGGCTGCAAAATCAAGTCCTGCACAAACACGCATTTTTTGTTTTTTGTCGTACACGACCATGTGTCCCGAAGAGTTCAAGAAGATGAAACCAGAAGTAATTGATATTAGAGACTGCTGAACATCTCGTTTTATTCCCATATATCGGGTATTTTCAGATAAATTGGTGTGACTGACGGAGAGGGAGACGGAGAGGTAGAACGCCCCAATTTTTAAAATCTACCCTTTGTGTAATCAACCACTTGTCTCGTATGCTGCCTTACGTTCCTTACATATCCAACTCGCCATTCAGGTTAAAGCGGGCACTATACTCGATTGGATTATACAACATTAGATTCTGCTTTTGGGATGTACGTTATTCTCATCTACCATACTCGTCTACGATACTTTTCGAAAACTAATAGAACAGGAATCGAAGCTTTATTTATTATTAATTCTTTGATACAGCTTCCTATAAATCTCTTCCCTTTCTTGTTATTATTCTTTTCCTTATTCTTGTATCTATTTTTCTGTCTGATAACTTTGATCTTTTAAAAAATATTTTGGCTGCAAAATTTGCGATAATCGTTTTTCCTTGTATTTGCCATTTGTGAAGACTATAGTATTTTCAGAAACACAATTACTATTATTTAGTTGAGTTTTTGTCTGTACACACTTTTGTACATTGAACCGTCGTTTCCAACGGTATTTAACTTGTTATTTTATTGATATACACACTACTTTCCAATATCTCTTAGTTACTAATAAACCATATGTTTATATAAGTACTCAATTGTGCTGATGCAGCCCTTATATACCGACAAGCTCCAAGTCGGAAAGTCAAAATAAATTTAATGATTGTGAAAGCAAAACAAGGAACCAACAACCTTGGCACAAGCAATACCGTAGTTTTCAAATTTCTATTTTTTAGAGGACTGGATCACACTATAGATCATATTTAGCACCATACCATGAAATATGGGTATTTCTGCTAGGAATGATCAAAAACCACAGTTTGCAGCAATTACATTTTTTTCTGGGTGCCTTAACATAGTCATTTCATAACTATATGTTTGTATTTATTTGATCTATACTATCAGCAGTAATTACGTGGAATTTCATCTTTCCAAATTTTTTCAAATACCTTCTTTCCTGATTCGAAAGCTTCTAACTTGTTATATAAGATAAAATTAGTAGCTGTAGATTCCATTGATGAATCGGTTAATAACTTAACATCCCAATTCTCTTTTGCTAAAGTCAACTCCCATTGACAAGTATTCTTAGCAGATAATGGATCTTGGCCAATACTCCACAGATTTCTATTCCAACTTCCAAAAGCCATATCGCCCACTTTTCTTTGCCCTTCATCGGAGAAATCTTGGATTTCATAACTGTTATTGATGACATCGTGAACCACGTATCTTGTCCGTGATTCCTCCCTCAAAATAGATCTATTACACGGGGACAATGATTCAGCTTGCGGAAAAGATACGCCAGATGCCTCGTCACTAACAGTGGGAATATTTAATTCGAATTTGTCTTCATATACTGTTAAGTTGGGAGTGACGGCAAGTGGCCAACTGGATGGCCAATCGGTAGAGCTGAATGCAAGTCTAATCTTGTGATTTGGTTTGAATACATACCCAATAGCATCAAGTTTCACCTCGATGTCATAAGGTATGTTTGGCTGTAAATCTACTGGAGTTTCGGATGTTCCAATGTATTTATTCAAATTAAGTTGGCCCCAAGATACAAGAGTATGTTCATTCGTGTTCAAGTCAATATCCACAAGCCTAACAGAAATATTGGCTACTTTGACATCACTAGAAATCGATAAGTTAACAACTGGGTGACCAAAGGCATCAATTTTTTCGACCAAAATATCAGAATCAACATTATAACTCATAGTGTCCTCAACTTTCTGGTCACCCGGAAAATCCCCACTCTGTCCGAATGGACACCAAGTTCCTCTATAGAGCCCATAATGTTGTTGACCTGAAAAGGTATGGGTTCTAGCACCGACAGTTTTACCAAGAATACCATCACTCAATGAAAACAGAACCAGACCTCCTAAACTCGAAGACGACACCCATCTTCCGGGTCTACTATTGTAGCTATCAGCTATAGAAACCGGATCTTGAATGTAAGCATTGTACTTACCTAATTTGTCAATGTCAAATTCCTCCACATCCATGTTCTTTATATGTTCCCTTACTTCTTGTTCACTGTTCAAGTACTTATCAAACCATTGAACAGCTATTTGATTGTAACCAATAGGCGGCAGAGGTGTAGCTACCTCAGGAAATTCATGGACCCAAGGACCAATAATACTTTTATTATCTGGGTTGGGGAAATGTTCCATCATTCTGAATATAGAATTAGTATAACCATCTCTCCAACCACCAACTGCCAACACTGGGATTTCCAACTTACTATAATCTTCACACACCGAACCATGTTTCCAAAAATCATCTCGGGTTTGATGCTTTACCCAATCAATGACATTTGGCTCTAACTCTAATCTTTTTCTCCAAGTTTCCGCCCAAACACCAGGACGAACATCCGGATCTTGCGGTCTACAATTATAAGCAAACATAGTAGATGCCCACCAAAGCATATCACTAGCCATTAAACATCCACCCCTGTAATGAACATCATCGGCATACCTGTCATCAGTTGAACATAATGTAATCACAGCCTTTAATGCGGGATGATTTTTTGCAGCAATTTGAAGTGAGTTGAAACCACCCCAAGATTTCCCAAATTGTCCGATATTCCCATTACTCCAGTTCTGTTCACTTATCCAGGTCAATACATCATAATTGTCCAACTGTTCTTGCTCAAGGTATTCGCCATGAATAACCCCATCGGAGTCTCCACAACCCCTCATATCAATTCTCATACTGGCGAACCCATGGCCAGCATAATATGGATGTCTAATTGAGTCTCTAACAGAAGTGAAATCGGATTTCCGATACGGCAAGTACTCTACAATAGTTGCAAGTTTCAATTGTTTTCCACCTTCATATACTGATTTTGGAATCCAGAGATAACCATAAAGTTTGGCACCGTCTCTCATGGGGATTTCCACGTCTTTGACCTGAATCACCTCGTACGGTAATTGCCCTGGATCAACGGTTTTTCTTTCCTCTGAATCTTTAACGTTGAAGACCATGCTGTGTGATCACAAGAAAGAATCTCCGAAATTATTAGGACGAGTGCTTTTTACTGATATCGAAAATATACATCGGGGCTGCCCAACAAAGTTAACCAATCCCGAAAGTCAAGTCATGAACCCTGACATTATAGCGGAACTACCTACCTCTGCTGCAAAAATCCAGGAATTTCTTGAAAGATTTACCTGATTAGGCCAGGCGCAAATCCAACGGCCGGGGTTATTCCTGCATTGCGCTCCAAAAGAGGACTTATCTGCCATGGAAAATCCCAAAAGGGAAAGCGTCCGGAAATGTTTTATCTTTGCCCCGACATGATGAAGCTATTATATATTGTTCAAATTTCATTTTTACAAATCACACAATAGTTATGGCTTCCTCGACCACTTCAGAAGCGTCACCTTCGATTGGTAGCCAATCTGTTAAAAATCAGGATTTAGTAGAGGCTGATAAGCAGGATTATACTGTTGCATGGGGGGAATTAAATGAAAAAGATCAAGCTTTAACCCATAAGATTGAATTAGTGAATAAAGCCCTCAATGAAATCGGGTTTACTTGGTATCATGTCAAGGCATTTTTGATAGCTGGTAATGGATATTTTGCTGATAGTTTATTAGGTATGGCTCAGTCTACTGTCCAAATTTATGTTAATTACCAGTATAAATTAACATATCCAACAGGTACTGAAGTCTTGTATGCATCATTGTTAATTGGATGTGTGTTTTGGGGTTTATCTGCAGATGTCATTGGTAGAAAATTGGCATTTAATACTTCTCTTTTCGCTTGTGCTATATTGTCTTTCTTAGTCGGGGGAACTTCAAGCTTCCCAATGTACTGTATCTTCTTAGCACTTTCATCTTTTATGTTGGGTGGTAACTTAGCTATTGATGCTTCAGTATATTTGGAAGTTTTACCCCAAAAATACACTTATTTGGTGACATCTTTTGCTTGTACATGGTCGATTGGACAATGCTTCGGATACCTCATGGCCTTTGCCTTTTTATCTCAAGAGAAGTATATTTGTGATTCGGCTGATTATTGTCCTTCTCATGAAAATAGAGGTTGGAGATACGTTTGGTATACAGATGCTGGGATTGTTTTATTTTTTGCCTTAGTCAGATTGATTTTTAAGTTAGGGGAGAGTCCCAAGTACTTAGTATCAATGGATAGAGATGAAGAAGCTTTCGAATGGTTAGATTCTCTTTCGAAAAGATATAATCGTCCAATAACCGTCACATTACAAGATATAAAAGATTGTGGAGCTGTTGATAGAAGTAGTTTCGGTAAAGACCCAAGTGTTTCTAGTTTTTTGAAGGACTCTTATCAAAATTCCAAGTCCCTTTTTGCAACAAAAAAAATGACATATAATACTCTATTATTATTCTTATCATGGTTCCTTATTGGTTTAGCTTACCCGTTATATGGTCAATTTTTACCTATGTATTTACAAGCTAAAGGAGCCAATACAGATGCTGGTACGTCGGCTGGAATTTACAGAGATGCCTTAATTGCAACATCAATGTCATTTTTTGGCCCAATTATTGGGGGTGCTCTCTGTAATATTCCAAAAATTGGTAGAAAAGGGACTATGTTTATTGGGGGTATATCTACAATGGCCTTCCTTATGGCTTTCACGACAGTTAGAACAAGATCGGAGAATCTTGCTTTCAACACTGTTTCTTCAATTACATTTTATATTTATTACGGTTGTCTTTATGCTTTTACCCCGGAAGTTTTACCTTCATATTGTAGAACTACCGGTTCAGGTTTAGCCTTTGTTTGTAATAGAATTGCCGGATTAATCGTCCCTGTTATTGCCTATTATGCCGATACTACTACTTCTATACCCATTTATATTACAGCTGCATGCGTTGGAGCATTGGGATTTCTTGCTTTATTATTTCCTTATGAACCATTAAAAGTGGGTAGTTTATAGGTGTGAAGAACCGGACCCTTCCTAATGTACGTTTTTAGTTTACATAGATTAATTGAATGATTGAAATTACTTATACCCATATATTTTTTAAATAACTATTCTAATTCAGGATCGATCATTTCAGCTACTTCGTCAGAGTATTCTTCTCTAGTTCTGGAGTCGAAACTTGGTCTTTGTAACATACCCTTGATCGCAGATTCATAAGGAGCTTGGAAACTTGAAGGAGGAGGATTGTTATCCTTAACAATCTTAAAGTATTCTTCGTAGAAGTTACCATCGTAACCACCCAAACCGGAATTAATCATCATATCAGACAACATAAAAGAGTCGGTTAAAGGAATAACATGAGGTCTGATATCAGAACATAATTCTTGAATTCTACCAGTGGTCAAGGTAGTCATACCATCGGCAGAAATAACCCCGTAAGATAAGAAAAATCCTGAGAAAGTTTCCAAAACAACAGAAGCAGAATATAATTGGGCCAATTTATCTAAAACTGGTACCAAAGCCTTTTCTTCATCAGATTTCATAGAACCAGTCTTATCCAAAAATGCTTTCAATAAAAAGAAATGGGCTAATAATTTGGAAAGAGTAACCAAATCAGCACCAATGTAATCCCAATCCTCGTCATTAGCTCTCAAAGCTTTAAGACATTGATAAGAACCTCTAATTAAAACCACTTGAATAGCTTCCAATACCTTGAAACTATCAGATAAATTATCACTAGTCAAAACAGCATCCTTTTTATCGATATGTTGTTTGGCTTGATTTAAAAATTCCAAGATTCCTTCTGGTTTTTCACCACCATCCAAAACAGCAGCGATATTCTTAACCAATTGTTTACCAACAGACATACCCAAGATATTATTATCACCTTCCCAAGTACATTGGACAGCAAAATCTTGATAAGCTTTGGCAAAACCTGAGTATGCAGAATATCCATGACCACCACAAGCTTGTCTACATTGATCAATACTGTTCAAAGTTAACCAAGTACAAGTAGATTTCAAAGAACCTGAAGCAATAAACAATGATTTAGCCAACGAAATACCTTTATCAATACCAGCTTTATCGTCATTAGCCACAGCCGAATCCAATAATTCGTTAGCTTCTTTAGCATAATCAGCCAATACATTAGCCCCATTTGAGAAGGCATAACACATGGCCAAAATAGGAATCAATCTTCTTTGATGCAAAGGATAATTCAAAATTTGAGTTTCTGGATCTGATTCCTTAGCCTTAGCAGCCTTGAATTGTCTTCTACCAACCCCATATCTGGTGGCAATAGTAATGACTCTTGAAGCCCATCTAAAAGAATCTTTAACCATAACAACTCTTCCACCCAATAAAGCAGAATAAGACAATTGATCCAAGGCAGGCATTTCAACTTCTCCAGAAGATGAAACTTTACAGTATTTTTGTAACATGAAATATCTTGGGATTTTAACATTGGAGAATTGAATCCATCCATTATCAATACCATCTCTACCCATCTTAGCCCCAATATCACCAACAACAACACCAGGCATTAATTCGTGATTAGAGTCTCTTAATGGTACAACAAAAGTCTTGACCCCATAATCCTTACCCTTGACAATCAATCTAGCGTAACAAGTAGTGTGGGTAGCAGAGTGAGCAGCCCCACCAATCCACCATTTGGTGGCACCAATGTGAGGAGTATTGATGATAAATTGGTCATTTTCTTCGTCAAAAGTGGCGGTGGTTTCCAAACCAGCAACGTTGGAACCATGGGCCAATTCAGTCATGGCAAAACACCCATAAATGTTCTTAACAAAGGCACTTTCCTTTTCCAAAGCCCAGAAATTCACCTGGGAAAAGGTCCCGTTACCACGAATACATCCAATAAATAACCCTAAATGAACCCCGATTCTTGTGTGCAATTGTGGGTCGAAAACAGAGATCAAACTCATTCTTCTTTCAAATTCATCAAAAGTTTCGTTTTCAATATATCTCGATAACCGGTTGATCTTTTTGATGGTGTTTTCACGGACTTCGGCCTTGGTCATGTCAAAATCTTTAGGACTGGCGGCCAAAATTGGATCTCTTTCCATTTGCTGGATCATTCTTTGGGTTTCTTCAGCTCTGGATTTACTTCCTTCCAAAAAGTAATTCATGATTTCGGGATTGAAGACACTGGCATCCCTTTCGCTTTGGATGAAGTTTTTAGGTGCTGGGGGAGCACTAGAACTAACTACTTTACCAACAGCCATTTTTGTTTTTGATTTTTGGTTTGTTAAATTTTCAGAAATGTGCGTCTTTATATATTCAATTGTGGGGATTCCATGTGATCGGAGATAGCGATGCCCTGGCAGAGGGCTGAGAGGGAGATATAAAGAAACTGAGAGAGTGACCGAGAGGAAGAGTCGAAGGAAGTTCTGTGGTTGTGTTTGTGTATGTAGTGATCTATGTCGATATTCCGGTATACGTATATGTGTTTATGTATATATATGCATAGACATTGAATGTGGCTTAATGTATGGACTCATCTCTCAGTCTGGCAGCTCTCGGTCTGGCAGCGTTCGGCCCTGTGTCAGTCTCCTCGGAGTAGCGCGTCATGTGCTGAGCATGTGAAGTAACTCCCGTGGCATGCGTCAGCCTGTGATTGTGAGACCGATGACATTGGGTGATTTATTTCGCTGTGACTTTGGTCGGGTTGCCTTTCTCGTTTGGGATATGGAACGAGCTTTATTTGGCACCGAGGAGTTGCGGGTGGGGTGGGCAATGGCTAGGACTTGGGTGCATGTTTCGTGAACCATTTTTTTGGTTTGATTGTTTGTGATTTGTGATTTTGTGATTTTGTGATTTTGTGGTTTTGTGGTTTTGTGGTTGTTTGTGTTGTTTGTACCTGGCTAGTTGGTGCTACAGTCTTGACTATGCTAATATGACTGGGCCACTCATAAAATCTCTCTCTCTCTCAAAGATATTTAAATACTCAAGTTACTTCTTTCTCCCCATATTCGGTAGTTCACACCATTCTGGCTTTTCCACTTATTTTCGTCTCTTATATGCGTTTTTGTGGTGTCTACTATCACCAACTTTGGCTGCGAAATATCTTTTTGCAGCCATATTTCAATAACCGCAGCATATATACAACTGCCTGGTACATCTGTCTGGCACATCTGCCTGGCACATCTGCCTGATATAACACAATCAGCAATGTATAATTCCGTTAATTTAAGTAGAACATTCCTCGTTCCTATAGACGTCAACCGTCTTTCTACGTCTTATTCATTTCCCAGCCAAGCTGCTGTCGAGTTCAAAATACCTCCAATCTCAATCATGAACATCAAAGTCGCTACAAATTTAATTGACTAGTTGATATTCCGCAATGGTGATTATAAGTATAATACCTACAGGCCAATTACTCGGAATAATGGCCAATAAAAGACGAAATATTGTTGCGTCATTAGTCAATTACTAAGCGTTGGTAATTGCAAGGGTTCCTGACTAGTAGGTATGTTGGTGGGATAATGTGGGGTGATCGGAAAGGCGTTTGGGCCATTTAAGGTATTTTGCGGAATAACAATGTCCCTAAATGCCATAGCATCGGAATGCTTGAACTTTTTCCGAGATTTTCCCGATGCGGTTTTGTCCGGCCAGATTTTTAAAACTAAGACAACATCTGTATTGAAGAAGTGGTATCTTTCAATTTACCACGATGATAAAAATATGAAAAGCTTCAGTAATACATATTCAAGTTATTCTCTCTGTTGAAACCCTCAGAAGTTTGGCAAGTCTTTGGTGTCGAATAGGGGAGAAGGTCACAAACATTTCTCGGGTTAATAGCACGGACCTTCCCCACGCTAATGCAAGAAAGCCAATTTCGAGGTGACAGCAAATTTTAGCGTCATTGATGACTTCAGAGTGTCCAATAATCACCAATATATAAGTTTGAATAGATCATAAGTGGCTTGAGTACTACCGTATATTCGTCGATCTCTTTAACTTGCAGAAATCTTCCTCTCGAAAGCTGCCGATCTCTCCAACTTATAGGAATGTCACTCTCGAAACCTGCATATTACCCGACTAATTTCTCCACTTCATGCATCGACAATTTTAGTCGATCGATAATTCCGGCATCCATTAACCTTCACTAAAACGGAAAGATGTTATTGTGCCGCCGCATACAGCCTGCCCCACTTTTGTTTTCATATAAATTGAGATGAATCCTGACTCAATCGTTATTATACAATGTTGTTCAGGTCTTTAACTTTGGCTAATTTAGCACTTGTCATTTTGGCTGCAAATTCTACTGCGCAAGACTATGATTTCGAAGCCTTAGAAAAATTCTGGTCTTATGGTAGATACGATGAAGTATTACCAAGTCCCGAAGGTGCTGGTACTGGAGATTGGTCTCCTTTCTACAAGAAAGCTAAAGATTTGGTATCTCAATTGACCGATGAAGAGAAAGAACTGTTAACTTCGGGTGTCACTCCCAAAAATGGATGCTCCGGATTTATTAATGCCATTGATTCAATAGATTTCCCAGGTATGTGCTTACAGGATGCCGGTAATGGTGTCCGGGGTACTGATTTTGTCAATGCTTATCCGGCTGGTATTCACGTTGGTGCTTCATGGAATAAAGAATTGGCCCTTGAAAGGGGAGATCATATGGGTGCTGAATTTAGACGTAAAGGTGTGTCTGTAGCTTTGGGTCCTGTTGTTGGACCACTTGGTAAAGTTGTATCTGGTGGTAGGAATTGGGAAGGCTTTGGTGCTGATCCTTACCTTTCTGGTGCTTTGGTTGTTCCATCGGTCGAAGGAA
The DNA here is from genome assembly GCA_030574815.1 of Yamadazyma germanica. Classification (NCBI taxonomy): domain Eukaryota; kingdom Fungi; phylum Ascomycota; class Pichiomycetes; order Serinales; family Debaryomycetaceae; genus Yamadazyma; species Yamadazyma germanica. Next base: position 204,180 of record JAJMFS010000015.1, on the reverse strand, counting down.
TGCAAAAGCATGTCGTAGCTTGTTTAAAACATTTCATTGCAAATGAACAAGAGACCTCAAGAAACCCTCCAACCCTTATTCCAGACTCCCATAATGCATCCCTTTCTGCTAATGTAGATGACAAAACAATGCACGAATTATACCTTTGGCCATTCCAAGATTCAATCAAAGCTGGGGCTGGATCTATTATGGCAAGTTATAACCGTATTAATAATTCTTATGCGAGTCAAAACAGTAAGTCTTTAAATGGATTATTAAAGACTGAATTGGGTTTTCAAGGTTTTGTTGTTTCTGATTGGTTTGGTCAACATGCGGGTCTTGCAAGTTGGGATGCTGGTTTGGATATGGCAATGCCTTCTTCAAAATTTCTTGGAAATATAACAGAGGGAGTTAAAAATGGAACATTTTCTGAAAGTAGATTAGATGATATGGCTACTCGTATTCTTGCATCTTGGTTGAAATACTCCGATTCGAATTCTACCGGCCAAGGAATGCCATTAATGTTAAATGAAAGTCATCAAATTATCGACGCTAGGGATCCTTCCTCCAAAGAAGTCCTTTTACAAGGTGCTATTGAAGGACATGTTCTTGTAAAAAATGATGGCGTTTTACCCTTGAACAAACCAAGATATGTTTCCGTCTTTGGTTATGACGCTGGTGCTGCTGACTTAAACAATTATAATCCAGATATTGGAGTTCAATGGGGTTTGGGTTTTGCTAATGCTTTAGTCTTTGATAATGGAACATATTTTGATCCTACAACCCTCAATAAGATTTTCCTTTCCAGTGCTGATCCTCATGTTACTGGACCCGGTGTTGCCCATAACGGGACTTTGTTTGTTGGTGGTGGTTCAGGTTCTAACAGCCCTGCATACATAGATAGTCCTCTTGGAGCTTTAGTCCGTCAAGCTTATGAAGATAATACTTACATCACTTGGGATACTAATGCACAAGACCCCAATGTTAATCCTGAATCTGATGTGTGTTTTGTTTTCATCAACGCTCATGCTAGTGAAGGCTGGGATAGACCATACCTTCGTGATGATTTTTCCGATGATATCGTTGAGAATGTTGCATCCCAATGTTCAAATACTGTTGTTGTCATTCATAATGCTGGTGTTAGATTGGTGGATACTTTCTATGACCACGAGAATGTTACAGGTATTGTTTATGCCCATTTACCGGGTCAAGATTCTGGTAGAGCTCTTGTTGAAATCTTGTACGGCAAACAATCTCCTTCTGGACGTCTTCCATATACTGTTGCTAAGAATGAAAGCGATTATGGTGACTTGTTGAAACCAATTTACCCACAAGAAGATTCTCCATTCTATCCACAAGATAACGAGACTCAAGGAATTTATATTGATTATAGACACTTCATTAAGAATGATATTGAGCCCAGATTCCCATTTGGATTCGGTCTCACTTATACTGAATTTAACTATTCTAATTTAAATGTTGAGCTTTATGATGTTGATACCAACTATAAACCAAATGATACTACAATCATTGAAGGTGGTATCCAACAATTGTGGGATCTTATAGCTAAAGTTTCAGTTGAAGTTGAAAACACTGGAGACGTTGCAGCAGCAGAAGTGCCACAAGTTTATGTCGGAATTCCCAACGGTCCAGAAAAAGTATTACGTGGATTTGGTAAACAGTTGATAAATCCTGGGAATAGTGTTGAATTCCAATTTGAACTCACTAGAAGAGATTTGAGTACTTGGGACGTAGAAGAACAACAATGGGTTTTGCAAGAAGGTGATTATACTATCTATGTTGGAAAGGATGTGTTAGATATCCAATTGGAAGAAACCATTACTATTGAAAATTAGCAGACTAAGAAATCATATATGGACAGATGTAGAACTCTAAAGTTATATAGAGGTTAGTCAGAATTTCCGTTTTTCGTATATCCTTAATAGATATTCCAAATTACTGTACACACTAAGTTAACAAACTTCAGTAATTATGCGACTTTTCTTTTGCAGCCATTTGCAATTTGCAGCCATTTGTGGCTACTCTTCGCAGCCAAAAAACCAAATTTGCAGCCAAATTTACAATAGCCAATATGTGCATTAACTAAATCTATATATATCATCCAAGGCCATGACTGACAGTGATTGACGCCCTTCATTTATCTAGTAGCTAGTCCCTCTTCACACCCTTCACAACGACAGGAATCATTCCCCCCGTTGAAATAGTAAAGTTTCTGTGGCCCAAAACTGCCAACAAACACTTAATAACACCTCCGTGGGATGTGGCATTGATCACCGTATCATCAAATTCATCAAATATCCATTGCAAAAATCTATTCATTCTTAAACACATATCGTCAAAAGGTTCCTCAGTCTCTACATGTGCCTCATCTTCTTCGGTCATATCATCCTCTGGGATAAAACCATTCTTTCCAAATCTATCAACAATCACCAGTTTATTGCTTCTCTTGTTACAGAGATGATATCCAATGATTTCCCGAAGTCTGTCAGTGACTAAAACTGTGGTGTTTTCAGGCCATAACCCTTGCATCGTTATCAAAAGAGTATTACTCAGTCTTTGTAAAGGACTGGCCAAATACCTGGTGGGTAATGGACATCCTTTTGCAAGTTGTTGTTGCCAAACTTGGTGGTTTTCCTTAGCCTGATTTATACCCAATTCAGTCAATTCTGGATCGGGGCCATAAACCATATCCCCATCTCTTTCCAATTTATGCCATTTCCTATGCCATTCGGCACTACCATATTTCTGTACCACTACATTATGGTAGCCCTGCCCGTGCCGTGCCAAAAACATTAATTTGTACCGGGTATTTTGGTCGCAGTTGGCATTAAGATGGGCGAGTTTTTGCTTGAGGTTATCCCAAGAATCGACTGCCCCAAAATCGTGAGTGGCATAATTGAATTGCATATCGTCAGTTGCAATATCACTCTGTTTGAAGAAACCTGGGGCAACCGAGAAGTCCCATTTGTATTGGCCTTTCTGTTTAAGCTGACTGAGTTTATCCTTGTATTGTGGCAAAAGCTCGTACCCGGCACGGGCATCTTTATGGTCGTGGTCGGTGGGAATTAGTAAAGACATGTCCTTCTCTCGTAATTTTTCAGGGTATGAATTTATTTCTGTCAACTGTGGTGCGATTTCTGCATTTCCCGGAATTTCTTTTGAGACTTGTAGATATTTGGTAGTGCGATTTTTACCCATTTTTCATGTCAGAAGGTGCAATTAGCCACCCCATTCCACAAATATCCTCGGATATGAATTCGCCATTGTCACCGTCGAGTCAAGGATCCTCTACTCCAAAACTCCCTGATCAGTTTGCATCAAAAACCATCCCAAACCCCCAAATTTCACCAAATGCAACTTTTTACCTTGATTCTAATACTTTCACACCTAACATTCGACCTAACACCACCCAGAATCCAATTTTCCATGCAAATACCCAAGATCATCATATATTTGATCCCATAGAAGCGCTGGAGCTTTTTTTCCCCAAAGAAAAGGCCACTGGGGCTATTAAAGTGACCCATGCTTCAGCTCTGCCTCCGGTGCTTCCCAACTTTACCTTCACCTACACAATAACACCCTCTGCCAGGGTCCAGGACAAGCTTGATTTTTTCAAAGGCCTTCCGACAGGCTATCCTGATATGGATATGTACGGACTTTACAATGAAGTGAAGAAGAGAGGAGGATATGCCAATATTTCCCCGGATCAATGGGCTTTTTTGGGATTAATGTTCAAAAATGATGTAAAACATGTATATGAGTCTTTCCTTCATGACTACGAGACAAAAGAACAGACACTGGAAAGCACCTTGGAGACGGGTAAACGAAGGGGTCCGGAACTTACAGGAACTGTCAAACGGTATAAACGATCAATCAAACTGAAGATTTCGAAGAATATTGTGCCGGGGCTGTTTCTGGCATTTCTTAACCCCCCAACTCTCCCACAACTCAATTACTATTTAAAGAGTCTTCTGGACCACCTGGCGTCTTTGGAAGATAGTTGTACAGACGATAAATTTTCTGTCGATTTACAGACAGCTGTCAAAGATGATATACTGTTGCAGCATTTTCTAAGTAACCATCAGGAAATTCTGACCTCAGATCTTCTCTCTAAATACTGGACAAATAACCATATAGTATCTACCCCGGTAAGGATATCTAATGCTGCCAGTGATTTAGACTTTAAATTGAGTAATTTGATCAAAGCCCATGATTCTCAGTCTTATCTTACAAACTCATTAAGTCCTTGGAATCTATCGAATGTGAACTCCTTACCTAACTCACTACTAGGAGCTGTAAACGAAAATGAAGCGAATAATATTCATTTGCAGGACCCTTCGTGGGTTGTGTCTCCTACTTTTTCCACAGACTATTGGAACTGTGAGGATCATTTCCTCCAACTTTTGAACTATCAAGTGTCTGGTTATTCCATGTGGTATTTCATTAATGAACTGGATTTTGATGAGTTTGAATCCCTCCTTGCCCAAAATCTGGATCTGGTTTCGGTAGATAATTTGAAAGACTTAAACGACATCAACCCGAATACCATCAAAAAACTGTTAAACGGTTTGGGATCTGCTTTGGATACTCCTGTGAGATTACCAAGGAAAAATGAGTTGTTTGAATCATTGTATAAGTTTCAATCTGCGAATAGACCTACACTGACATTCCCCAGTAAATATGTCACCCCGAAAGATCTAGAAAAGCACGGAATATCTTATCATACTACACTTCAAAGCCCCGGTGAGTATGTGATTAAATATCCTAAAACATATTCGTTGAGAATTTCTCTTGGGTTTAGTATTAACCAAGAAGTCAATTTTGCATCAGCTCTTTGGCTTGATTATGCATTGGAAGGTGAAAAGTACCTTCTTAAAAAGAATATCTTACCAAATTTTTCTTCTTTCAAACTATTAATTAGTATTATTCAATGTTTTGATGGCAATAACTCTAATCCGTTGAGTTTTAATTCCGAAGTCTTGGAAGCCATTACAGCAACTTATGACCAATTTAAAGACCAAGAGTTGAAAATCAGATCTGAATTCCGTTCGAGCTTTGCCGTTAGAGAAATAGTTGTGGATGAAAAACTTATTACCCCTTCGTCGCTTATCGCTGATGATAGTTTAGGTCTATTATACCCTTCCAAAATCATGCTTGTGGATTCCAATGGCGATTCTTTCACTGTTCTGTTGGAAGAGTTCACTAAATACATAAAATTGAACGACATAGAAAAGAACTTGGCTGAAAATACTAAGTCAATTCCTGCAATTATCACTGACGATATCAAAATCGAGATGCATGTTTACCAATCGGATGACAAACTTCATCAATTCTCAAGAATCTTGTCTTCTTATAGTGGGGACTATATGAAATGGTTGAAAGAGTATCAAACGTTAATGGACGAAAATTACACGATACCTTTGAAATCTTACAAGACATTACTTGCAGACGGGGAAAAGATCGCTAATAAGGTAGGCTGCTCTATAACATATGATCAATTTGTAGGTCGCCAAGAAGCATCCGAATTGACTCATTTCATTGACCTGCTCAACCACCTCAAATCATATATTTCCTTTGCCAATAAGTTTGTCGAAGATTGCCAATCGATCATTTCTATTAAACATCAACAACGGGTTCGAAATACCACTGAAGAAGACCAGACTCTTTTGGATGCTGAGCAGATTTTACCCCAGCTAATTCATCTCATCGATCAAATCCCATCTCTCAACTTTGATTCGGTGGAACTTGATCAAATTATAGAATTCAAAGATGAAATCGAGAACTTCGAAAGAAGTAGTCGGCTTTTGGTATCAAAAGATGCCCCTTCAAAGCGGGAATTCGATGAGTTGATCAATCTAGGTAAAAGTTTCGGTATCAAATTGAAGTCATTGGAATTCATAATGAGAATCAGAGATAAGTTAAACTGGGTCAAAGTTTTCCAGACAATTGTGACTGGTGGTGATCCTTTCAGTGATAAGAAAACCATTTTCACTCTTTCCCACCTAAAAGACTTTTACGAAAAGGGAAAATTGTATTTAGGATCAAAGGACCGGGAAAAATTGCTTATCATCGGGAAAATTGTCGAAAATAGTGAAGAGGCATGTAATAAAATCAATCAGTATACTAAGCTTGGGGAAATTTCGGGAACTTATATCAAACAAGTGGATGATCTAATTGACGATATTGACGAGAAATTCAAATTGAGGGACGATAATAGAATTTTCATCGATGTAAGTAAGTATGATGAGTTACTTGACGTTAGAGCCTCTTTAGACACTCTTGCTAAATTGTACCAATTCGGAAAACAATTGACTGAACTGAAAAAACAGTTTTCTTATGAAGAAGCGGTGAAAATATATCAAGAAGTTAAAGATACAAAACTTCCTATAAACAAGAATGATCTTCAAATAATTGAAGCTCCCTTGAATGAAATGCACTTGTTTGTGAGTAAATGTAATGAGCTTTTTCAACAAGTTAAAGTAATCACAACAACAAGTCCTCCTTCCATGAAACAATCCCAATTGAAAGGATCAATATCTGAGGAATTGGTGAAATCATTACTGAATTTATATGGCAAATGCTACATCAGCTTTTCGACTGATGAAGATACTTATGCCAATTGTAGTACTTGTTCGGAAAATGAGGATGAAGATCTTAGACCAATCTACTGTATATGTAGAGAGTATGAATTTGGATCGATGATTGAATGTGATAAGTGTAAAGAATGGTACCACGATTCTTGCTTGAGAGACATGGGTCTTCTAAAAGCTGATCATGCTGTGGAAGCCAAACCTGACACTCCAAAAAAAAAGAGAAAAGGCAAGGTTGAGCCTAAACCTGAAAAAAGCGTCAAAGAAGAAGATGATATGAAGAAGAGTGAACAGGATGACGAAATGTCTTTTATTTGTCCTATTTGTGAGCTTGTTCTTTCCAACGATAACATAGATCCACACTTATCCAAACAGATAACCCATTTAGAGTTGATTAATATGGTGGAAACACTGAAGAAATTGGGAATTTCTCCAACCTTGGAGCAAGAAAAATTGACGGATTTATTGGAAATTGTAGGTAGAGCCTCAATCTATTTCACCAAGCAGATATATGGCATTAAACTGTCTCAGTATAAGATTGATGAAAAGATCGATAGATTGCATTTTCTTTTCAGGAAAATATATGGTGCTGGTATTTTGATAGAAGATTTGCTCTACGAGATATTGTCAACTCTTCGAAAATTTGAAATCATGAAAGACATGGAATTTCCTCTGCACATTTCTGGGGAATCATTATGTTCTGCGTCACCAGGGGTTAGGTCACCAAATGTATTAACTAATCCCAGCAGTATAGCGATATTTCCTGAACTGAACTTGACTGAAGCCAAGGACGAAACAGATCTTGAGATTTCTAATGATAGCAGCAAAGACAATATAGTCCCACACTTGAACCAGCCGATATCACAACCGGGTTCCAATGACTCTTTCCCCCAAATACCTGATAAAACACCCAGCGAATCCACCGAAAAGGAACAGAACCTCGAAGAGCCTGTCAAGAGCCAAGCGCAGGTACAAAACGAGGACAGCACCACTGAACTAATTCCTCCGTCATCCAATGCACCAGGAGTGATAGATATCAAGCAGGAGAGTAGTATTACGGGCGACCCTACGATCCAATTCGTAGAAAACAATAATGCTAATGAAGATAGTATGTAATATAACACCAATAATATATATTTCAAAATTAAATTAAATATGACTACTTTTTTTGCAACCAAAATCGTCCTTCACGAAATCTGCGATATTCTTAGACAAACTTCTATTTAGCACATAAAAACTCTGAAAAAACAGCTTAGATACACATTAATCGACAGAATACCACCTGAAATTCCAGCAAAATCAATCTACAAGAAAAAAGTGATTAATACTCTGTGTGAAGTACCGGTTAATAGCCCTTATATACAATACATAAATCCACTACGCGTAATTTTTCACCACACCATGGATGTCCCTGAGGTGGAGGAATTTTTGCAAAAATGCTGGCAAAAAACAAGTAAAAGCAAAGATTTCATATATGTTCTCCAAGTCAACGACCTCATTCGAGAAATGGAAATCCAACTCCAAACTTCGGGGCTTTTAAACAAGGACGAAGCTCAAATTCTCAATGGAATGATACAAGATAAACCTACATTGAAGTTATATGAGCTGGAACTCAAGGACTTCCTTCTAAAGTTGGTGAAACACAAAGATCTAACGAGCTTCCTAATGGAGAGAGCGGGGATTTCTCGGTTCAATTTGGTGTCAATTATCACCAATCCTTCCAGAAAACCATTGATAGATAGAGATGTCAACTACACGTCTAATTTCCGGTCTTCGCCATTCACTTCAACACCTAAAAGTTATAAGCTTGACAGTGAACGAGAGAAACAAATTATTGATCGAGATGACCGGATTTCAATACTATCAAAGGAGAATAAACGGCTTGAAGACCAGAATTTCAAGACGCAAGTGCAACTTAAGGCCCTTGAATCTGAAATCCAAAGCTTGAAAAACTATATAACCTCGTTAGAGAGAGAAATTCAAAACCCTATACCCCGGAAAGCTTATGACCTCCCAGATAAAACAGTAAAAGAGCTAATTGTCCAATGCAATGAGCGAGATAAGACCATTAAAATGCTTGAGCATATGTGTGAACAGTACCAAAACGAATTCGAAAAACTCAAGGATAATTCAGCTCTCAAAAGTCTTACCTCTAATATCGAAGAACAGAATGAATTGATAAACCACCTTCGAGAGAAGCTTAAAACGCAAGAGCATGACGTTGAAAGTTTCGTAAGTAAAGTCCCCATACTAAAACAATACCAAATGTATTATAGATATAAAGAGCAGCACAAAAACGTGGGGATTTTGTTCATTAATATGATAACTATCATCACTACTTGTATTATAGTCATGGCAGTTATTCGGATCTTTTATTTTGTAGTGTTATCGAGTCTAAGCCCGAGCCACAGAGGTCAGGAGTATATCTTTGATAATTACGGGTTTGATGATGTGCCGTCTATGACTTGGTGGAAAGAGATCCAGGGATTAGAATATTTCATTTATCAAGCTCAAGACTGGATCAGTAGTTAGGTGTAGAATTAGTGTAATATATAAAGTGGATTCGTGGTGATGATCAGTGCTATAAGGAAATTTCAGATATTAAATTTTTATTAAAACTATTTAACAATCTAGTTCATTTGTTTAACCAAAGCATTGATGAATTCTTCTCTGTTACCGAAATCACCACCTTGGATAAAGTGGAAGAATTTTCTAGATCTGAAACCACCGGTTGGGTTAGATAATTTGAATGGCCATAAGAAGTTGTTAGCTTGTTTGAAGTTTGGACCAACAGAGACAATTTCGTGGATCAAATCTTCAATAGAAGCAATACCGAATTTACCTAAGTTAGCTTCAATGATAGCGTTATCAGATAAAGCAACTCTTTGTTTGTTGACCTTACCGAAACCTCTCTTGTAGACTAATTGTCTAATGGTAGCTAAACTTGGGTAACCGTAAGCAACGTATGGTTCAGCTAATTTCAATAATTCAATGGTAGCCTTGGTCAATTTAACGAAAACACCAGAGTTAATTTGGGTTAATCTTAACAATTGTAAGACCTTTCTTGGCTTTGGTGGGATTTTCATAATACCCTTAATTCTGACAACGAAAGCTAATTTTGGTTGAGCATCAACGTAGTAAGAACCAGCAGCTTTAGCGTCTCTCTTAGCTTTGATGATAGCTCTTTCAGCTTCAGCGTATTCTTTGGTGTAAGCAGCATTTCTTTCGTAGATAGCTTTTCTCTTTTCTTGGTTGGTCTATAAATTAGTTAGTATTATTGTAATCAATAATCAATGGAAAAGTTTTCTCAGCCCCGAAAGATGGTTAACGAATGACAACATCGCCGAAGCTAGCCAAATACAAAAGGTGTCTTCATCTTCAAAAACTTTTCCATACAGTAATGGTTATAAGGTTATACATACGACTTTTCTGGCGGCCTTGTCAGCAGCTCTTTGTTTCAAGACTTTTTCGTCAGTCTTGTTCTTTTTGATCAAAGTTTCTGGTTTTAAAGTGCTATTAAACAGTTAGTATTATAATTCAAGCTTAAGTTGTAATAGACTTAAGTTTGATCCTCTTTGTCTAAATTTCAGAATTTTTCACTGAAAATTTTCAGGAAAAACAACGGTTTATAAAAACTCTTTTTTATAGCGATATTGGAACTGAACCGCCAAGTTCATTCCATATCCCGTTGCTTAACCGTACCATCCAACCAGGGATAGTAAAGACTCAGAGGAAAACAGATCTATCAGGCATCGGCTGGGGTGAGTTTAATGAAATTTTTCAATTTCTGACTGCAAGATAATCTTGAATTCCCTTGGCCTATGGAACTGGTTCCAGCTTTAGCTGATACCACCAGTTACCATTTGATGTATATACCTGGAGAGTTAACTCTCTACATTGATAATTGTGTTTACATACGTAGCCATTTTTGATTAATGTGTAGTTAGAAACTGAAAAAAATTTCAACTTGACCTTCGCATAAATTTCACCAGGTCGTGGAGGGGAGAGGTTTGACGAGATGACATTAGGGTAAAAGCCCTAGCGAGTGTTCGTTATATGCAGGAGTTACAAGGTATGATATAGACAACTACATAGATTTACGAGGATCAATATACATAACAAATATATAGGTACATACATACATACAACGGAGATTGGATCGTATTCAATGACGTATATGTCAGTATAATTCTATAAGCGAAACTTGAGAGTATGGGCAACTTAAATCGGTTTTTCGAAAGATATGAACGTTCTTTCCACTCGTGATATCACTGATCCAAGATCAACCATTAGATTGTAGAGAAAAACAGAGTCATAATAGTCCAGCAGAGCAGGTATCAAATTGAGCATATATTCGATATAATTTGGAACCAATTAGTATCAGTACAATTAGTAACCAAAAGAGTAATCACCAGATAACCAAGTATTAAGCATGGCTAAAGCGTTTTCTGGTTGATCGTAAGGAACCATGTGTCCAGCATCATAAACTCTCAAGAAAGTGAATTTATCGTAATTTTTAACTTCACCTGCTGGAGTTTTACCATTGATCCAAGGCTTTAATGGTTCTTGAGAGAAGAAATCCTTCTTGGAGTACTCTAAATTGTCAGACCAATCATGATTACCTAACCAATTACAAATGTAATCTTTATCACCGGCATATAATAAAACAGGAATCTCCTTATCTAATAATTCAGCAACGTATTGTTGGAAAGGTTTCATTTCATCACCATCCAAGATGAAATTTCTGAACACAGTATCATCACAACCAGTGAAAATATCGACATTAGCACCAACACTTGCCTTGACGAATTCATTATTTAAGAATTCATCGACATAATTCATTGGAGTATAACATTCTCCACCTGGGTCATCACAAGTTGTTCTGATATCATAAGGATTTAATCCGGTATCACTATAAGGACCAAATAATTTGGTTTCACAGTAAGTGGTAGCAGGAACACAAGTCAAAGCATTTTGAAATTTATAGCATAATTCAGTTAAAATTGCACATTTTGGATAATCCTTTTCCATTTGTTCACAGCTTTCTGGTTCTAAAACAGGTTTATAGCCACCTTCACCACATCCCATTGGCTTATAGTCTCTATATTGAATAAGAGGATCAGTGATACCATTACCAATTAACACCGAATCCAATTCGAATGATCTATCAGCATTATTAATGATTTCACTGGCAAAACTAGGGATATAATGACCAGCATAAGATTCTCCAGCAATATGGAATTTATTTTCCTTAAATTCAGGGAATTTTTGGAAGAATAATTCCAAGAAAACATAGAAGTCTTTGGCAGCCGTAGCAGTATTTTTGACTTCTTCTCCTTCAGTGTAACTGTAACCAACACCGACAGGCTGGTCTAAGAAAATTACCGAAGCATTAGAATTCCAGGAATATGGATTATACACTGGCTGGATAGTTGAGTTGATAGATGAAGGACCCAATTCAAAGAATAATCCAGTAGCTGAGGAACATCCTGGACCCCCATTGATCCATAACACTAACGGATCATTTTTTGGGTCATTTCTACTTTCAAAAAACCAAAAGAAAAAATGTTTTTTGACCGACTCAACGTTCAAATATCCAGTATATTGGTCGACAGTATCAAGACCCAATGCTTCTGGATGATTCTTCTTGATATCAAGGGAATAGCCTGAGAATTTATCGTGGGACACCGCTTCAAACCCGAGCCTTCCGTTTTTTTCAGCGTTCACATCAAAGGCTTCCCCCGAGAATTGGGGTTCAATTGGCTTATTGTTGAAGGAAGTAACTGGCTCATAAGCTTTGATATGCTTGGACAATTCAGCAGGAGATAAGGATTCTCCGGCTAATTTCCATGCTTCTCTTAAAAGCTCCTCATCAGCATAATCTGGAGACCCAGCATCACCTTTAAGTTTTTCGAAAGCAGCCAAACCATGATTAGAACCAGTAGCACCAGCATCACCAGAACCGAAATTTCCACCAGCACTGATTTTTTTGATAACAGCTTCTTCAGCATCCATAATGTACTGGTTGAAGATATTCAACATCCCAGCATTGGCCGAAGAAGCTAAAGCGATAGTAAATAGGGCAGAAAACTTCATCAAGAGGATATAGAGAAAAGGAAATATTGGATTGTACGGCTCTTATCAGGACGAATGGTATGCAGGTGTGTATGCAGGACTTTTGTGATATCCAGCAGTTTTCCTGCACATGTGACATTTTAATTTATATGATATGTTTTTGTATAGTGGGTCTGAAGACCCCGAATTTGGGCGGGTGTTAACATTGCCAGTGGAGAATAGCAAGCTAAAATCCGGACGTTCTTAAAGCCCTTTAGTGACCCAATTGATCGAGCTGTTAATGTGATAAAATTATTGAGGTAGCTTTCCTGTATAAATGATTATCGAAGCGCCTATAAACGGACTGTATATAATGTACAACTCCATATAGCCAGTGTCAGATATTCATGGTTGCAATGAAGATAAGGAGACACAAAAACCACCATACTACTCAGAATTAATAGAAGAGAAACCCAGTCCAACCCCAAACTAAAAACTTGCATTTTTGACTAAACTTAAATTGGCCTAAAACTGTTGAGGTTAGTGACCTGCATATAAATCCATCCCAATCCTCAACTCACCCCTAAAGCTGAAGCCCATCGATGCCGACTGGTGCAGATCCCGCACCAACTGGGCCCAACTTACTCGCATTTGTCGCACTTTGTAATTTTCAGTCGTCGCTCTTCGCGTTTTTCAAACAAACACAATATTTCAATATTTCAAACGACTCCCAATTCATCATGTCATTACACCCCGTCCCCATCAACATCTACACTACTACCACGGCCGCCCCGCAAAGCTCGCAGATTAACATGATCGGCAACGGACACATGGGCGCCGATCTCATGACACGTGTCATCATGTCTCTCAAATCGGGTGTCGAATCAGAGGTTGAATGGGCGTTAACGTCACTCTATCAACAGTCATATATCTCGCCTGAGAGTATCAATTTCGAGACAAATGAATACTTGGGAAACCAGCTCATCTCATACTTTTTAGTGCCTTTTAGAGCCATCAAAAATGGGGGGAAAATCGATAATAAATCTGTCAATTTGAGTCTTAATGCCTTGCTAAGTCTTAGAAATACCATCCAAGATATCACAAACCAACAATGGCTTTCGCAGATCTTTGAATTGAAGCAGGAGATGATCGACGTGTTGAAATTCTTGTATAACGGGATCTTCAAAGATGGGTTTCCTTACTCTTTATCTCAGTATAACGACCAATTCTTGGAATTTCTTTACCATTTGATCGATATTTTAGATACCTTGACTTGTTATTATATCAATAACGCCAAATCAGACGAATTGTTTAAAATCTTGTTGTCAATCCTGCAAATGACCACCGATAAGTACTTGATTATCGGTACTTTGAACTGTTTAACTCATTTGTTGTTCACCAAGGCAGAAACCGTAAGTGACAATGAAAATAAGGAATTTAATGATCAAAATGCCATTGCTGGGGTTGAAGGAACAAATATCGGAACTGTGGCTAATGACGAAATAGCTGAAGAGGCATTAATTCCTATCTACGATAATTGTATTGATAATTTCGAATCGGCTCATTTGGAACATTTCATCAATTATCTCCTTATAGATGATACAAAACTCAATTTGGCCGTATTGGATTTCCTCAAGCAATACTTAAACTCGGGAGCTTCTAACAAAAACCAAACGTTGAAGGAAAGTAAATTCAATAGATTATCAAAACTTTTAGAAAGCGAATCTAAATTCAAAAACTTACATACGTTATTCAAACAATTACCGATATTATTGACAACAGATGTTAAATTAAACGAACCAGTTAATGATATTGAAATTGCCAAGCAATTGGCTAGACGTTCAACTAAATCGGCCGTCCCACAGGAAACTCCTTTACTCAGTAAGGAATTATATGATATAATCTCCAAGTTTTCCGAACCTTTAAGGTCAAGTGTTTGGTTAAGATGCTGCTATGAACCGATTTTCAGTGAAACTTATGACGATACGAATCCCGGTACCGGTAATGTCATTGGAGAAGTTACTCAAATATCTTTATGGAAAGCTTACGAAAAACAATTTGAAGATATTTGGAAAAACAGACCGAACGACTATCCCGAACTTTTACCAGCCGTGGATTTCATTAAAAATGTCACCAATGCATTTCCAAATTCTGAAGCGATGGTGGTTGTTCCATCTAATGTTGAAAATGCCAAAAAAAGATTTATCATTAGAGGTATTCAACCCAGACAATTCGCAGTTGGCATCGATATCGGGAATTATGAAGCTTTCAAGCGGAAAGTGGTTGTTGATAACTCAGATATCGACGAGTCATTACCTATCGGTACAGTAAATCAAAAAACTTTTAAATCCAGTTTAAATAGACTTAACTCCAAGATTTTATTCAGACAAGAGGGCTTGAAATTCAACCGATTAAATCTCGCAGCAAAGGATACTTTGGATAACATTTTGGCAGCAGTGCCAGATTTACCAAATGCCGAAGAAGCTATAAATATTTTCCGTTTATACAACAACTGGATATTGGATTTGATTTACGCTAATCCGGTGCTTGTAGAAATGGGATTGATCAGTCACGACTGGATCAAGCATTTAGTGTAGAGAGTCCAGAGCAACTAAATCCCAGTATATAGAGTCTAAAGTCTAGAATCTACTGTAACTATAGAGATAATATATGTAATATAAGTATATTTAAACATTCCACCCCCACGTCTTTATCGTATGTTTGTCTCAGAAAAAATATTAATCTTTAAAATATTTTTCACTCATCATGTCACAACTCCCATTCAAAGTCAGAGCCACCGATATCATCCACAGAACCACCGTTTTAGGGTTGGTCGGGATATGTGTTGTAGGTCTTGGATCTATATCCTTCAATCTTTATATGAACTCCGATTTCGCCAGAATGAATCGGGATAAATTGAAATTCGAGCCTCAACCTGAAGGTGAAGAAAAGAAGTAATGCATGTAAATAGGGAATATATATTATGTTTTGGTTTTTTTGCTTTCGGTATTGTTGATGTTGCTTTTGTCATCGTGGTGTTTTCTTTTCTTGTCTTGTTTGTCTTGTTTGACCTTTTTGTCCTTGAGGTTCTTTTTATCATGGGCCATGCCACGGTGTTTAAGCCTCTCGAGAACCAGCTTATTGTCCTCCCTTTCAGACTGGGTTGGATCCACATACACCGGGTCAAGCTCATCGACGGGTTTCTGGCAACCGGGACATGGCCCCGTCTTCTCTGGCATTAATCGTATCAACTTAGTATCAAGAACGCATCCACAGGCCCGGAAATAGCCAAATTTATCACTGGAAAGTGTCACAGGACACTGCAACTTTCGGTCCTTGAACTGGGGGAACACGTCCACCACATCATGAATCGACTTGATATGGGCAAAAGTCCCGCCCCTTTTCCAATGCTTTTCAATTAGATACTCCAATGCCTTCTCTTTCAATATAAGATTCCCCATGCAATCTCCCACCACTTTCTGGTCCACCAACAGCAACTGGGACATCCGGCATTTCGAGTTATCCCGGCCGTCTTCGATCCGGTTGGTATCGACTTTCTTATCCTTATAAAGACTAATTATGTCCTGTCGTTTGGCGATTGTCCCTCCATCATTCCCCATACTCACAGAAACCACTGAAAAAAAAAAGAATTCAAAATAATTTTTCAGTGAATTATGTCCCAAACGATAGATTTAAAGACTCTCCCACCACAACAGCTTGCAGAGCTTAAGAAAAGTACGGAGGAAGAAGTTAACCATTTCACATCTTCGTTACAGGCGTTACAAACGGCACAAGTGAAATTGAAGGATTGTATCAAGTCGATTGATTCTATGAAACAACAGGCTTCCAAACAGTTGCTCGTTCCATTCACCAGCTCGTTATATTTACCGGGGAAAGTGCAAGATTCAGAGAAATTCTTGGTCGACATTGGTACTGGTTACTACGTTGAAAAGAATTCAGCAGATGCCAAGAAGGTATATGAAACAAAGATCCATAAATTGGATCAAAATTCCGGCAAATTGAAGGACATTTTGGTACAAAAAAACGAAGTATTGAACCAGATTAATATGGCCTTGAGAACCAAGGTTTTGGAGTTGGAGAAGCAACAGCAGCAGCAGCAAGCCAAAGCCCAAGCCACCTGAAGCCCAACTTATAGACATATACATAAAATACATAACTGATAATATTTAATATCCATTACTCTTGTTCTCTGTTATACACGAATGGTTGACTAAACGTCAGCTGGAGATCCTTTATTTTCCGGTCTCCCAACCCATGGATATTTATATCTTTTGCCTCCACGATATCTTTCAACGACCCGATTTCCGTCATAAGATTAATGACATCGGTCTTGTTAATTGACCGGATAGTCGTAAGAGTATCGGTTAAATTCGACTTATAATCGGTCTGTTTAACTCCTTTGATCACAAGGTTGATTTTGTTTCTGGATAACTCGTTTTCCTTGAACATGGCGATGTAATTTCCCGCTTGTTCGAACGACCATGCTAGTAATAGGGCAAGGTCTTGTTTTATACAGATATTATTCAATCTTCTTAATACCTCTTGGGGGTTATCTATATCTATCACCACCAATAAAACCCGCAAACTTTCGTCTTTAACACGAGAAACCGTGGATCCCTGGTTGAGTTTCTTGCATCTTCTCCAGATATATTCGGGGTGTAATTGGTGATATTTGAGCGAGAGAAAGATGATCTGAAGGGTGGGGTTTATGTAGTAGTCCGAGAGGATTTCTTTGTTGAAGGCGACGGGTTTTTGCTTGAGTAGTGATGATTGGAAAAGGGGGTTACCTTTCTGAGATGGGGATACTTGAATTTGGCTGTATAGCTGAACGGGGGGACGTGAATGGCCCACCCCCACGGGGCGTACCGAAGAGCTGGAGCTGCTGTTGGGTTTTGTGGAGGTGTCGGGTTTTGTGGAGCTGCTGTTGGGTTTTGTGGACGTGTTGGGTTTTGTGGAGCTGCTGTCTGTCTTTGTGGAGGTGTCGGGTTTTGTGGAGCTATTGGGTTTTGTGGACGTGTTGGGTTTTGTGGAGCTATCGGGTTTTGTGGAGCTATCGGCCCCTTCGAAAGTATTAGCAATCGACGTCGGAGAGGTATCGATTTCTGAGGTGGCAGCATCAGTATGTAGTCGTTTATTCAGTCTATCTTGCTCGAAATCGCCCGATTCGTTCCCAGCTTTTTCCCCTGGTTTTTCACCACCTATGTGTTCGTTATTGTGACCGTCTTGGTCATACTTCTCCCGCATCCGCTTGACCCCGGCCAAAACACTGGCAAAAGATGTAGGATCCATGATGAAAAATCGCACTTTGGATTGAAATGCTACCAAATACACAAGTAGATCAACATTAATGCCGGCTACTCTACTCTACTCTAATTTATCATACTCTTCGTGTAATACTATACACTATCCTACTATACAATATCATGATATTCGTGAAACCAATTTTCATGGTTAACTGCCCCAATCGCCAAATCATGGTAGTAATCCCATGGATCTTTTCTTGTAATTGGCAAATCCCCTAGGTCTTCAAGATTGTAACCAACAGGAGAATCAATATTACTGTTTAATAACTCGTGTCTTTGGCCATATTGATAATTAATACTATATTCGTCTTGTAATAAAAGAGAATTACAAGCTCCTGATAATGACAATTTACTTTGATCAATAGTATTTGTGATTTGATCGATTTCAAACCGAGTTTTACCATTTGGTGAATTGGTACAAACATCATCTGATACCCATAATTTAATATCTTTCTGATAATTATAGTCATGGAAATGCAATTTGGTGGTGAAACTTTCTTTACCGTATTTTCTAGTTAAAAGGGAACTAATATTTGATGGGATATAAACAGACGATCCTTCGAAATATGTGTGTCTGAGGGGTAATATTTCTGAAAGTGAATGCCAGTTGAAATGCTTACAATGAACAAGAATATCATTTGAATCAGGATCCGCTAAATGACTTGGAGGTTTGAAACTGGTATGACTTACTGCTGAAATATCAATGTAGAGACCTGAATTCACATCGATAAATCTTCCATCGATGAAATTTCTACCATTACCTTGTCTGACATAAGTTGGACTGATTTCAAGTAAATATTTAGCATTACCCAACTTTGGGTTTTCCAACACTAATGAATTGTTATAATATCTCAGTAAGTAATCCAAATGTTTGATACTTAATTGGATATCTACATCAGTGTCCCAAGGCATGTTGACACCATTGTATGCCCATCCAAGCAATGAACCATAGTTGATCCATGATGGAACATCAATGGCTTCAGCGAACTCAAACCACGAACGGATCATATGCTGAATGATACTTTGTCTTTCACGAATTGGAATGAATCTCTTGAAAAAAGGAGCTGATAAATGATGACTATTACCCTGTACCACATCACTATATATCCAAGGGTACTTGAAATATCTATCACTGGAATCCACAATCGAATCGGCATATTGGAGAAATTCAAGGTAATCGGCCAGTTCTTGATCTATTTGCCCCAGGTTTGTTAATCTGGTCAACTTCAAAATTTCAAGTTGTGGGTCGAAATAGAAATCTTCCACGTCCATTTCCACCAGTTTATTCATTGGTTTAAGAGGAAATACGTCATATTCGACCAATTCCTGCTCTATTTCTCCCAGTTTTTCGTATCCCTCCAAGAGCCTTTCATGGCTGAATTCGGTGACATTGAGATCTTCGCCGTACCTGTATTTATAGTCAACTGGCACCTTAACGTACGAATTTGGAGTCCGGACAAAAATGTTTCTGGGTATGTCTTTCAAACAGAATAAGTTGGTCATACTTCTCAAGATCTTAGTGTCATAACCTTCCATCCAATAACTATTGAAGTCAGCGTATTCATTGGTGCTGGCGTCACAAGCACATTCTCCCGTTGCTTTAAACCGGGATAACATGCCATCGCCAGGCGATAAATCGACGTAATCATCCCAGTGAAACGAGAGCCCTTTACCGTTTTTGGACTGGTGGTTGTTTATATGATTATAGACATGAAACGTCGAGAATTTGGGGTTAAAAGATGACGATTTTTGCTGGTGAAACGCATCAGTTTCGAGATAATGCTGATTCACCGGGGTAAGTAAAACCCGATGAAGCTGAAATACCATCACCATCAATATAAGTATACTGGGTGCCACGACTTTGGCCCGTTTGTTGTACCATCTAGGGATCATGTTGATTTTGGGGAGAAAAAAAATCGAAAAATGGTGGAATTTGAAGTATTTTCGTCAGGTTTTTTGTCAAGTTTTTTGACACGATCTTTGCGAAAAATGGAGACGAGTGAGATGGGATGGGCTGTGGGTGAGATGGGCTAACAACAGACGAATTTCGGGTGTGCAGGGGCTACTTTTTTCCCAGTTTTGTGGGGGAGACAAGTGCTATATAGTATGTACAAACAGTGAATATTAGGTCTATACTATGTACAGAGTATGAGCTTAATCCACTACAGATTAGAGATCTTTCGCCAGTCTTGTGCTGTTCTCCCACAGCAATCATGGGGCTGAAAAATCGTATTTCAGGAACAAATAAACAACCCCGAGCGCAATGTTCCAAAGCGGAAAAAGTCTTGCATGAAACAGTGTGCGGTATAACCTTATTGCGGACTGCGACGTAACAATAGACCAGTTGCTATGAAATTACACTAGTTATACATTGAAATATACATATGCTAAGGATTGGTGTGGATGAGCAATGTAAGAAGGGGATGTGAGAGGAATGGAATGGAATGACGCAGATTGGGGACAGATACGGCATCGGGGGCAGATACCACATCGGGGGCAGGTTAAAGTTGCGTAAATGCTTCCTGTTACGAACTACGAAGCCTCGGTAGTGTATGTAAAGCGTGCATGTAGGGAGGCTGTTTCTTTTGTTGTTGGAGTAGATCGGAATGCTTTAAAGTTCGGCGAGCGATCTGAGATTATCGGGGTTCATAGTAGAGGCTGAGGCCGTCGACTGTGGACGGGCCGACCCAGGACGGGGCCACTCTGATACGGACGGTGCCACGGCACCCGGGCTACACATCAAGGCTGATGTCGGGATGTCGAGTCAAGATGTCAACATGTCAACATGTCGATGTCCAGATGTCGATGTCCAGATGTCCAGATGTCGAGTCAAAATGTCAAGATTGGCAAAAGCAAAAGTATGGTCCCTGAATGTCTATAAACCTAAGTCGCTGGATTAAAAAACCTCTCCAATCTTGTTCCCCCGAACAACCTCATCCCCATCGTAGCCTCTCTCCCAAACTTGACATTATACTTAAATTGGTTCTTTATGGCAGCTATTTTATCCTTCACCAGTAAATAAAACAAGGTAGAATAGATAAAAGAAAACATAATATCAACTCTCCAATGATGATCAAGGTAGATCAGAGACCATATTTGGAAATAACAGTACAATATCAAAATCACTCTGATAATTTTACTCTTAACAAGGCTTACCATGAAATGTACAATAGTCAAAGACATTGAAGAATGTAATGACGGTAAAATCCCAAACTCTATCGACTTAACATAAATGATTAAGAAATTAAGTATATAGTTGAATTTGAAGTTTAAATCAATTCTTGTCAATCCTTCACTATAACCGGGCAGATCATAAGTAGGATTTTTGTTTTCCCCGTAATATTGGATGTAAATGGGTGGGACATTAGGAAACACTAAATGAGTTAAATTAACCAAGATATTTTGTACCCCGATGACAATGATGAATAATTTAAGGATTCGAGCCGGTTGAAAAAGGTAAAAGTACCATGCACTTACAGGGACAATAAGGACATGACCAATGATATAAAACACCAGAGCAATAATATTTTTGACTTTAGTAACGTTCTGAAAACAGGCAATTATATTAAGTGTAACCCAGCTTGAGACCACGAGATAAATAGGAAGCATTTCCCACACAAGTAAAGCGCTAGATACCAGGGATTTATCTGCAGCAACACCATTTCCAGTGCCCAGTCCAACGCCAAAGTCAGCTTCTGTTTCTGCGGTGATTTTCCGGTTCCAATCACCCAGTTTGACAGAAAAGTCAGTCAATGGGATAATCGGTACCTCATTCACGTCGCTCTTGAAAAACCGCTGGTACATAATGGCCCCCAGCAAGATCAAACAAATCAGGGTCATAATCCCCCCCTCAACACTGGTAAACACATACTCATCAAGACGCATCACCAACCTGACATTTATATCGGGCTTGAACTCATTTGGAATCAAGTTTATGGTGTTAAACAACAAAAGCCATAGTACCAACGGAGCCAGGTTCTTGGCGATGACCAAAAATGTCTGTAGTAATGACCTATCGTTCAACCAACAGTGATAAATATGGCGCAAAACACTAGACAACGTTTTGGTAAACATGGTGGGAGATAACTTTGTGGATATGGCCGGTAACGATGTCGGAAACGACGTCGGTATTTTCGGAAGTGGAGCCATGGACGATGGCGCCATGGATGTCGGTATGGCAGAAAAGAACCTCCCTAATTTATGCCGTAACAGACTTCGCCTTAGCATATAGTTTGAGTCTTGAAAATGAGAAGTTGCAGCTGGTGAGACAAGTGAGACGACCTCAGACAACGTGGGACTAAAGACAGGGTCTAGTGGATATTTCGACGCCATGGTTGGCGGTTGGGGAGCAAGAAGTTGCATGGTGTATGGCAGGGGGTAAGTATATAGTGTAGAGTGTAGATGGGTAGATGGTGGGTGGGTTACAATGTGTGGAGAGTAGAGACCCGTATTTATATCAACAGACGCAACCGAAGCGAAGCTCTTGTGGCAGTGTATGCTTATTTTTCCCGTAGTTTATTGGCGGTGGAACGCCAGTGCGGGACGCGCCTGATAATGACAACTAGACGGCACAAACAAGATGAGCCATTCGGCATTTCCAATTCGCGTCGTCCAATGTGGTGCTTTTGTGGTTAATATAATCATAATCGAGACATTCTGGGGCTATGATTGAACTGAAGCCTTTAATTCTGTTGTATGGTGGAGTCATTACAGGGGCACTGGTGGTTTTGGGGGGTGCCGGGGTGCCAGTGCGACGGGTGGATGTCGATGGGAAGGTGGGGGATGTTATATCTGATATCGTGTTGAAGGGCCAATTGTGTCATGTAATATATGAACATAGGCCAAGACACTTGTGCACCCAAGAAGCCCTCAAATGTCAAGAGATGGGAAACGAGTATCTTGATTTGTTGTCTCTTGGCCGCGAAATGACTGGCGCTGGTGCTGGGGCTGCCGGTGCTGGGGCTGCCTGTGCTAGCGAGGCTGCCGGCCTATCTTCCGGCCTACCTTTCGGCCCATCTTCCGCCGTAGCTGCTGTTTCAATCACCTGCTCAAACGACATCTCTGGTCTTTTCACCCAACTAAACTCTATCCTATCCCCCGGGCCTACCACCACCATCTCCACTGTAATTCTCCTCAACGTCTCTCGATTATACTGGCAATTGAACCTGGAAAATAACCTTCATTTATACGGTCAATTGGGCCAAATACTAAGAGATATTAGACAGAAGTTCAAGGTCAATATCGTGGTCACCAGCTGGAGTAGCAGCCATGATAAGGGATATGCGGCGGGGGGTGGCCCCAGTGGCCCCAGTGGCCCCAGTGGCAGTGGTTCCGACGACCCTGCCACCACTGGAACCACTGGAACCGGCATTTGCACATTTCTTCCCAAAGATTATTTAAAAGTGTTTGATACAATTCTATACGTCAATCAGTAATCTACACATCACCTCTTGTGATGCCCTTTAACTCAAATCTATGCATATATTTCTATATACGTGCTATTGATAACGCTATTATCATCAAACTCTACATAACAGTCAAGTCACCAAACTTCTCCTTGTAACCAGGAACATTCCACTTACCGTTCTTGATCATGTAATTAACCTTGTCATCCAAGTCAGGTCTAGCCTTGGCAACATCTTCAACCGTCAATTGGTCAAATGGTCTCGAACCTTCAATGTCCTTCAAAGTAGTGTTCAATTGATTGATTTCGTCCAATACAGATTTTTCAGTCAATTTGGCATTTTCAACCGCCTTGGCTTCGAAAACTTCAATGGTCTTTAAAGTCTTGGAAACGTCATAAGTCACTGGCTTGAATTCAGCCACCTTCTTTTGGATTTCTTCGACAACTTTTTGGTTGCTTAAAGTCGACTTGTAGTGGTCGAAATCGACGGTGGTTGGTTGCTGAGAAAGGCTCAAGTATTCCTTTTTGGCATCATCGTGTCTCTTTTTGAAGGCGGTCAATGAGCTGGCGGTGGATCCAGTCAATCCTAATTTGGAAATGATGGTGGCCCAATCGACTTTAGTACTAATAGCTTTACCTACTGCTGACATACTGTGTGGTTTTTTTCGGATTTGATTTTGGTTATCCAATGAGAAGTTGTCGCGGGAGCGACAAGTGCGATGTTCGAGGGCACACGGGGACAAGATGTACAGGGTGTGTGGATGTGCGCGTATATTTCATACCGCCTTACCTCAGTAGTTTTAGGGGGTTACGATTTGGGGGGTTTTGATGAGTAGGGAGGTGTGGGCGGTACATTTGTGTACTGTATGGATGTTTAAGCTGTTGTGTAAAACCTACACGATTTAGAGGGGATTTTGGTGGAGATATTTAAAGTATCGTCAATCTTTATGTCACGGCGAGTATGGCCTTATTTACTGCCATGCCCCGCCACAGATACCGCCAGCTACCGCCAGACACCGCCAGCTACCGCCAGCTACCGCCAGACACCCCACCACTACTGCCACGCGTACCGTACCGCCAGACACGTCGGTCGCTATACGCACCACTTCCACTTCCACAAGGCATTTGTCGCAACTGCTACAACACCATTTCCCCCACCCCATCCACAAATGTCATCAATGTCGCCCATGAAAGGGCTCACGCAGTTCATCATCGATATCCGGAACTCTCAGGACTTTTTGGAGGAAAAAAGACGTATAAATCATGAAATTAACAACATCCAATCGAAATTTTCATCTCATTTGAACTCCTATCAACGGAAAAAATACATCTGTAAGTTGATGTACATCTCGCTTCTTGGATATGATGATCTCGTTGAGTTCGGAATCAAGGAGAGCTTGAAGCTTATATCGGCTTCCAATTTTTCCGAAAAAAATTTGGGGTATTTATCACTACTGATCTTGTCGAATGGTAAAACGGCTACTTCATATTTCGACCAGATTTTTAATTTGGTATACATCCAGTTGTCGGATGATCTACGGATTGACGACGAATTGACAAACACATTGGCACTCCAATTCATCGCTGACAATTTCAATTTACCCGGTTTCGTTATCCCTGATAACGATGATCATATCCATAATTTTTCGGAATTATGTAACCAGGTATATGCCTTTGCTATCTCCCCCATGTCATCATTGGTGTTGAAAAAGAAATCACTCATTTGCTTGAAATTGATGTTCCTGTTATGCCCCAAATTGGTGGTGGAAAACGATAACTGGATCCCTCGTCTCTTATCTCTCATCGACCATGGTAATGATTTATCGGTGGTGTTGAACGGGTTACCTTTGACAGAATGGTTAATTTCAATCAAACCCAATTTGATTCCTAATGTTGTGTCTACTGTGACTAACAATCTACATGAATTGATCATTAAACAGAACTGCGATGAAGTGTTTTATTATCATAAAATTCCTGCTCCTTGGCTTTCAATAAAACTACTTCATTTATTGGAATTGTGTTTTGTGACAGATCTGGAACTACCGTTAAAGCTTAGTGATAAGGATATTAAACGGTTGAAATCGATAATCTCGGCTTCCATCACTCAAGCGACTAATTCCATTAGTGCCTTGTCAAATAAAAACATTCAAAGTTCGATGCTTTTCCAGTCAGTCCTGTTGGCGATCTTTTTAAACGCTTCCAGTGACTCAATTTTGGGGGCTGTGAATGCCTTGTTGCAATTGCTTCGTTCTAGTGATACAAACACAAGATACTTATCATTGGATGTGTTGATCAAATTGATCGGGCGGTGCAGTGATGATAAATTGACCTTGTCGTTCAATAATACCATTTTCCAGAATTTGAATATCGTCGAAACATTGATCACTGACAAAGATATAAGCATTAAAAGAAAGGCTTTGGACTTGATATATATTATTTCTGATGATTCAAATTACCAACAGATCATCAATAATTTCATTGATTTCTTCCCAATGCTTGACTTCCAGTTGAAGTCGGAATTATCGATCAAGGTAGCTATTTTGGCCGAGAAATTCGCCCAGGATTCAACGTGGTACGTCAATGTCATGATCCGTCTATTATCGATTCCGAATTCTTATGCCAATTCGGAGTATTTGAACAATGAAATCTGGGAAAGAATCGTCCAGATTATAGTGAATAATGACGATTTGCATATAAAGACTTGCAAGCTTTTATTAGGGAAATTGTTGAAAACCACCGATACGTTGAACGATAACCTCGTTAAAATCTCTGCTTTTGTAATAGGGGAATATGGCTACTTAGTCAATGATCATTCTCCACTGGTACAATTCCACGTCTTGTATAATACTTATATCAGAGCAAGTCCAAGTTCAAGAGCTATGATACTTTCAGCATTCTTCAAGTTCTGTTGTTCTTATCCTGATGAAGATTTCATTGCCAATATAGTCGACCTTTTTGAAATTGAAAAGGATAACTTGGATTTGGAAATTCAGACCAGAGCTGATGAATATTTAAGTTTGGTGACTTTGAATACACCAGCAGTTTTGAAGAGTATGATAAAACCTTTACCGCCTTTTGAGACCAAGGAAAATCATCTTTTGGCCAGAATTGGGACTATCAATAGAATTGTCGGCAACAGATCTAATTCTTATGTTCATGCTACCAAGATCAGGAAATCGGGGAATAATGATTTAGTAGATTTAGAAGATGATGACGAAGTGGAAGAAAATCCTTTTGAGGAAAAAATCGTCCTTTCGCCAAATTGGTACAATGGATATCATAGGATGTTCAATTATGATGCTGGTATTTTTTACGAAAATCAATTAGTCAAAATAACATACAAGATCGATAAACCGGAAAATCACGTTATTAAATATAAATTCCAAGTAATCAATTTGGCATATAAATCGTCACAAAATCAGCTTACCAGTTTCAAGATTTTCAATTTGAAAAGTAATGCTAGTTCAGTCAACCCAAGCTATCTTATGTTGTTAAGAGAGAGTCCCGAACAAATTATTACTGACAAGTCGACAATTGAAATAGAAGTAAGAGTAAGACATATCGTTGAAATGAATGAAAGTCCCGTGATCTGTATGAGTTTCAATTGTGGTGGTTCCTTCACTCAATTGAATTTGAAGTTCCCGGTAAATATCTTAAAGACTTTCACTCCTACCAATTTGGCGTTGGATGAGTTCAAGACTAGATGGCTCCAAATAGCTAAATTACTTCCAACGAGTTCGGGAGAGCATACTACTCAAAGTCAAACTAGTCATAAATATTCTGCCTCTAATATCACTAGATTTTTACAGAGGATCAAGTTATCGGTAGTGTTCGCCAGCGGTGATGATACCCCCGATAAAATCTTGGTTTTGGCAGCTGGTATTGTTCATACCCAAAGTAGTAATTATGGGGTATTAATCTCTATAAAAAACGTAGATATCGAAGGAAGAGTGTTTGAAATTACCACAAAATGTACGGGAGAAGGGGTCCTGGAAGTCATAAGTATGGCCCTTGATGAGTTGATACAGGGAAAGGTATAATATATATATGTATAGTCTGTTATATCTGTTGTAAATAATCGAATATCCTCTTCCCATCTCTGAATCAACCTACCAGGTTGGGGATTAGATAACCGGGACCGTCCGATGAGCCGCACGACCCCACAATTCAAATCACAAGCGTAGACGGGCATAGACTCTAAACCGTGGTCCAAAAAGAACGCAAAACACGTACCATATAATACAAGCTGCCACACACAATCCATGTAATCCATGTACCTGCAACAGCACTATACCGGATATACTATTCAAAAACACGTCAAACCTTAGTCGTAAATCGTTTCAAAGATGATCCGTTTCCCTATAACCGAGCCAACGGCCCCGCAGCCCCACGAATGGGGCCCCACGAACGTCGTGCTGGGCCGGTCCACAGAGCCTGTCCGCGTAAGGCCGGGGAATCCCCGGACGAAATGAAGTATAAATACCCCAACAATTCCCCTTCCCCCGATTCTACCAATTATCTTTGTGACAAATCAAATAAAGTTGACTATTGACTATGGCCGGAAAAATTCAAGTTAAAAACCCAATTGTCGAAATGGACGGGGATGAGATGACCCGGATCATTTGGCAATTCATCAAAGACAAATTGATTCTCCCATACCTTGATATAGATTTGAAATACTATGATTTGGGTATTGAATATAGAGATCAAACTGAAGATCAGGTAACAAAAGATGCTGCCAATGCTATTTTACAATATGGGGTTGGGGTTAAGTGTGCTACCATTACCCCAGATGAGGCCAGAGTTGAAGAATATAAGTTGAAGAAAATGTGGCTCTCTCCAAACGGGACTTTAAGAAATGTCTTGGGAGGAACTGTGTTCAGAGAACCTATTGTTATTGATAACATTCCTCGTATTGTTCCTCTGTGGGAGAAGCCAATTGTCATTGGAAGACATGCGTACGGTGACCAATATAAGGCTACGGACGTCGTAATTGGCCAACCGGGTAAACTTTCATTGGTTTTCCAACCTTCTGATGGTAGCCCTGCTCAAGAGCATCAAGTGTTTGAATATGATAGCCCTGGTGTTGCCTTGGCTATGTATAATACCGATAAATCCATAACTGATTTTGCCGAACTGAGTTTCAAATTTGCCTTGGACAGGAAAATGAACCTTTTCTCTTCCACGAAAAACACCATTTTGAAGAAATACGATGGAAGATTCAAAGATATTTTCGAAGAATTATACGAATCTAAATACAAGGCCGAATTTGAAAAAAATGGGATCTGGTTTGAACATAGATTAATCGATGACATGGTCGCCCAAATGTTGAAATCTAAAGGTGGTTATGTTATTGCCATGAAAAACTACGATGGAGACGTTCAATCGGATATTGTTGCTCAAGGCTTTGGCTCTTTGGGTTTAATGACCTCAGTTTTGATGACTCCTGATGGTAAAGCTTTTGAAAGTGAAGCTGCTCACGGTACTGTTACAAGACATTACAGACAACACCAACAAGGAAAGGAAACTAGTACTAACTCAATTGCATCGATTTTTGCCTGGACAAGAGGTATTATTCAAAGAGGTAAACTTGATGATTCTTCTGATGTGGTTACATTCGGTGAAGCTTTGGAAAAAGCTGTCATTGATACGGTAGCTCAAGACAATATTATGACCAAAGATTTGGCTTTGGCTCAAGGTAAAACTGATAGAAGCTCCTATGTTACCACTGAAGAATTCATTGATGCTGTCAAGGTTAGATTAGATAAGAACCTAGCATAGTAGTTACTATTTATATATTTATTATACGAGTTGATCTCACAAATTTCGTTTCTGCCGGTGCATCGGTTCCACACGATGAACATAACATTCATCGTCTTGATCAGGCCAGAAGCTGATCTCATGAAACCTTGTACTGATAAGGCACCGTAAGTGGTTTCATGCAGGAACAGAATTTGAATAATTGTACCGATAAGGTGTGTGCGGCTCGGTACGGCCCCTATAAATAGCCCCTTGTTTCCTGAACTTTATTTCTGGTCTTACTTTTTACTATTATACAATGGGTAACAATACTTCAACTCAAAAACAAGATACCAAAACTAAAAAGCAAGAAATCTTCTGTGAAAAGCCGGATCGTACCTCCGATGAAGGTGTGAGCACTATTTTGCAGCAATTGAGTCTTGATGCTACTGAATCTGAATCTTCCCACATTGCAACAGAAGACTTGGATGTTTGGGAATCCGACTTTATCGGCAATCCAAAGTTCACTCTTGCCCAACTGGCATTATCAAAGAATGATATGTACTCGGTTATTGCTGATACTTCGGGCTTAACCTCTGTTAAACATCAGTATCTTTTCAATACAGAGCTCCAGACTGTCGGTAGTCCTAAATTTTTCGATAATCAAAAATCAAGCGGGAGATGTTGGATGTTTGCAACGTCTAATGTCTTGAGACAACATGTAATCAAGAACTATGGCTTGGATCCCGAAAAGTTCCAAGTTTCTCAGGCTTATTTGTTCTTTTATGATAAGTTGGAAAGAGCTAATTTCGCTCTTGATAACTTGATTGATACAGCTGATTTACCTTTGGACTCAAGACTTGTTAACTTTGTTTTAAGCGACCCTGTTGGTGATGGTGGTCAGTGGGATATGGTGGTAAATATCTTGGATAAGTACGGTATTGTTCCCAATGAATTTTTCCCCGATAATGCACAAGCAACGGCTTCATCCACTTTGAATTACGTTTTGAAGGAAAAGATTAGAGAATTCGCTTTGGTTTTAAGGAAACTCAAACTGCAAAAGGCTTTGGAACCTGTAATTCAACTGGTTAAGAAATCAATGATGAAACAACTTTATAACACCATTGCAATTTTCTTAGGTACTCCACCCAAACCAACTGATAAATTTACTTGGGAATTCATTGATAAAAACGGTAAGTTTGGATCTTACGAGACTTCCCCTCTTGATTTCTATAAGGATCACGTTCGTTATCAAGCCAATAAACACTTTTCACTCATTCATGATCCAAGAAATTCCTCTGGTAGGTTATACACTGTTGACCGGTTGAATAACTTTTCCGATGGAAGGAAGATTCAATATGTCAATACTTCGTTAGACTCCATGAAATCTGCTGCCATTAAAATGATCAAAAGTGATGAACCTGTGTTTTTCGGTTGTGATGTGGGAAAATTTTACAGTAGATCCACTGGTGTATTGGACGTTCAACAATATAATTTTGATTTGGCATTTGGTTTCAATCTTAAAACTACAAAGAAGGAAAGATTAGAAATTGCTTCTTCTTCAATGACTCATGCCATGGTTTTAACCGGGGTCCATTTAGATAGTTCAGGTAAACCTATTAGATGGAAAATCGAAAATTCTTGGGGCTCAGACGTTGGTGATGATGGGTTTTTTGTTATGACTGATGAATGGTTCGATGAATTTGTATTTCAAATTGTATCGTCAAAGTCTTACGTTTCCAAAGAAGATTATTCTGTTTGGAAATCTCAAGAATATGAAGTGTTACCATTCTATGATCCAATGGGTGCTTTAGCTTAATAGTTTTATATAGTTGCGATATATGGTTTATCAATTTATACATTTTACATACTCTATGATATGAAAGATTTTTACCAGTCTACGTAGTCTTTACCAACGATTCTAAAAACTCTCATTTGACCACTCTTCATTTCACTTAATTTATAAGATTCCTTTTTAAGTTGGCCATTACTTATTTCGAATACTTTGAATTTCTCCTTTTTACTATCAAACTCGTATATCACTGAAGCAAAAATGTCTTCGTCCCCAACCACAACCGTCTTACTGCCAAGTCCTTTATGAACTTGGAATTTACCATTTTTGATGCACAAAATATCACCGGCTCTTATTTCATCAATCTTAGCAATATTGTGGTTATTTAAATTCTTGTAAATCGTGACACCGTAAGATTTACTTCCAATTGGTGGTAATGTAGTTTCATCTAGTTTTCCAAAAACATAATCAATGATACTAGTACTCTTGACAGTAGAAGTGGTACTGATAGAATTCAAGACTTTTGTACCGTACTTCTTGTAGTTCTTATCTAATAAATCTTTTCTTATTATAGGAATATTCTTAGACACAATATTTGTACACTTGACGGTACTTCTAGGATCTTCGATTTCATATTCTAATTCGAATAAAATAGAACTCAAATCATAGAACAAGATGTAATAATCCTTGTATACTTTATCTCTATTACCTCTTTTGTGTAAGGTATTACTGTCGACTTCATAAATCAATTCACTTCCAATCTTTGATGCCAATGATTCTGGTAATAAATCTTTCAACCACCATGAAGATGCACTACTCATATTTGCAACTTCCACTTCCAATTGATCGAAAAATGTTTCAGCTTGAGTTTGGTCCTTTCTGTTTCTTGATGTATCAGTCGAGCTTCTTCTTAATGATCCAAACGAATTTCCTGTGTTGTTATGTGCCAAACCACTATGGTTAGATTGAATATCAGTGGAAGATTTTCTTAACCCTTGTGGTGGAGGAACCGGTGCTGAAGGAGGCGCTGGTGGTGCCCCAGATTCAGGAATTGGAGGTGGAATGCTCGAGCTTATGCTATTTTTCGTGGGCGAAAATTCAAACTCATCATCTTCTTCGTCGTTAGAATCGCTCGAGTCACTTGGGTATTCTTCATTTGGCTTGATGAATGCTTCTTCACTTGAAGATGCGGGAACAGGTACCGGGGCCGAAGGAGGTGCCGAAGGAGGTGCTGATGGGATTGGAGGAACTTCACGGGATGGAGGTGCACCAGGAGGGATCTGCGGCGGTAAGGCATCACGAGAGGGTGCTGGTGGTGGTGGAACATCTCTTGATGGTACTGGAGGTGGTCCAATTGGTGGAACTGTCAGCTCAGGTGCAGGTGCTGGTGGTGTTGGTGCTTCTGAAAGTTGAGAAGGGGAAGATGGGGGAATTATTGGCACGTCCCTCTTTGGTACTTGTTTAGAGACAGGAGATTCAGGTGCGTCTGTTGGAATTGGTGGAATTGGAGCACTCGTTGGAACCGGAGGAGCTGAACGTACAGGAGACGAAGTAATGTCTGGCATAATATCTTCATCTTTTAAAACTGGGGTCGATTCATCTAAAGCAGGTATCTGCTTTTCAGCGCCCTCGTCGTCCGATTCGTAACCAGGAGTTTCTTTATCAACCGGTTTTAATTCCGATTCATCCACTGAATCTATACCACTATCACTTTGCATGGCCTTGGCCTTATCAACAGGTGGAAGAGTAGGTATCGGAGGTGGTGGCCTGGATTTGATATCAGAATCAACGTTGTCGTCTTCCTCTCCTAAAGAAGAATCCTCTTTGGAAGGAGGTTTCTTGATAGCAGGTTCTTCTGAGGTATCAACCTTATCTGCTGATTTCTTCAATTTCTCCAAAGCAGCAGGGTCTGCAAAAGGCATCATGGGAACCGGTCTAGCTTCTTCGCTTTCTTCCTTTGTGTCTTCTGGTACTTCTTCCTTAACAGACTTTTTCTTTTTCTTAGTGGTACCAGGTTCAGAAGCTGGTTGTCCAAATGGAGACATACCCATCATACCAAACATATTTCTACCACCAGAAATCTTCGCCATTCTTTCTACTAATTTTCTTCTACGTAATTCTTCGTCATCTTCATCTTCTTCCTCTTCGTCATTTCCATCTTCTTTCTCTTCGTCGGATTCATCTTTCTCAGCATCGTCAGCTTCTTGGTTAACGTATTTTTCGTGTGCAACTGGTTCATCGGCATCAGATTCAACTTCGTCTTCTTCAATCGTTTCATTGGCCTCGGTATCTAACTTTCTAGAGGCCCCAGAGACAATAGATGCACCAGTGGCATTTGTTTCAATAGACTTCATATCAGAAGCTGGTTCTTCTGCTTCTCTTTCTTTTTGTTCTTTTAATCTCCTTTCCCTTTCTTCAGCCGCCTTTTGCTTTCTTGCTTCTTGTCTTTTTAATGCAGCTTCTTCCTTGTCAGCTTCTTCTTTTTGACGTTTTTGCAACAAGGCAATACGTTCCTTCAAGCTCAATTTTTCCTCTGGAACTTCCTCGGGTTCTTCAGATCTATCCATATTTTCCCGATAAATTTCAGTGGAATTTGGTTTCTTCTCAGACTCGTGACTACCATGTCCACCTATCAAAAACGAGTCATCCCTTGGCTTTACCTGCGGTACGTAAGATGATTTTGCTTCCCCGAGAAATTGCTTTTTGACAGCGTAAGGATCATCCCTTTTCTGGGGTTTAGGAAATACCGGAGTAACTGGCTTAGCCGAAGAAGTAGAACTTGAAGATAACGGAGCTTTTTCTTGTAAAGTTTGCTTAGCCTCTGGACTACTTACTTTGGGAGTTGCATCAATTTCTGGTTCCGGAATTGGTTCCGGAACTGGTTCCGGAGCTGGTTCAAAGTCTTGCTCCTGTTCAGACTTGTCTTGATGTGGCATAATTGAATCTGAAGCTTTAGTTGCCGGAATTTCGGGAGATACTGCCTCAGGTTCCGCTGATTCTGAAGCAATCACACTTGACTTATTGTCAGAAAGCTTTTCCACGAAGTTCTTGGGGAACATACCTGATTTCCCGTCCAATTCCCCAGTATACCAATCGTCATCTTCAACTTCGGTAACAGTGATGATTTTTCCTGGAGAAAAAGATAAGTCGTCTTCAAACTCGGATTTGTATTCAAAAATTGCTTTAACTTGGAACGGAACACTCATAATAAATTCAATTGACTAAAATGATTGCACGCCCCTATTGATTAAATGATCAATCGACTGAAATCTGGAGATCGCGAAGTTAGCTTGCGTAGAATCCCAGTCTGTGTGCAGGAACAACCCAACCGTAACCACAAATGCAAATTGAAAGACTGTCTGGAGGCTGGAGTATATTTTTAAAGAAATACCAGATTCATCGGAACCCCCTGATTTTTGTCATTGTTATGGTGTAGCTTTTTCTCTGATATCATTACTCCCTGTGGGATAAATGGCAAATGTACTTTGCAAATTCCATATCTAGATACACATCACTCGCACCCTACAACTTTTCTTGATACTTCGTGAAATACACGTCCCATAAAAACCAAAATTCATGTCATCAAGCCTGGTTCTAACACCAACTTCGGGATCTAAAAAATCGTCAACGGTGTACGTGGAGCCGAAAGTGCTTTCACAACTATCTCCTCGAAAAACATTTAATTATCACCAAGAAGCATCGATAACGTCTCTTTCATTCGATGACTCGGGCCATTATTTAGTCAGTTCTGGAGTTGATAAAACCATCCAATTATATGACGTACACAAAGGGACACATACCAAAGATGTACAGCTGCAAAAATACGGAGCGCATCTTGCCCGGTTCACTCATCAAGATTTAAACTGTTTATACGCTTCAACGCCGGAAGCGTTTCCCAAAGATGAAGCTATAGATAATGCTGTAAGGTATTTGTCGTTGAGTGATAAAAAATATATTCGATACTTCAGGGGGCATAAACAACAGGTGGTATCTCTTGAGGTTGATCCAGTCCATGACTTATTTATGACTTCGAGTCTTGATAAAACTATTAAATTATGGGATCTTCGATCATCTAATCCAGCGGGAAATCTCGAAGTTGGATATCCTGCTCTTATATCATATGATCCGCATGGTATTATGTTTGTGGTGGCTAATCAATCAGAGCTGACGTTGGAGTTTTTCAATCTTAAACTGTTTCAGAACGGCCCATTTCTTAAAAGCACCATATCTACACTTACTCAATGTAAATGGACAAATATGGAGTTTGCCAATCATGGGACCTTTATCCTTCTATGTACAGATGCTCATGAAAATTATATCATTGATGCATTCCTGGGGAATTTATTAACAACTCTACTTGTAAAGCCTGCAACCCCCGATGCTAAATTCAACTCCAAATATCCAATATCAAGTACTTGTTGTTTGACTCCTTGTGGACGTTATGCAATTGTGGGCTCTCCACACCTGACTCTCCTGTTGTTCGATCTTAGTAATGTCAAAGCTTCTAAAGGTACAATTACCATTAAAGAATCTGATAATCCTAGAAAATTGTTACCATTGAAAACGATTCCAACTAATCAAGGAATTCCTAAATTACTTGCATTTAATCCCAAATTATTAACTTTGGCCACTGCTGATAATACGGTATCACTTTGGCAAATTTGATCTGTATATACTGTAATATAGTAAATAATCAATAAGCATCTCACGTTATCTAATTTGAAAATTTTCGCAACCTCTTATGTCTACAAAAGCCTTGATTCCTACTAAAAATCTCCATTTGATACGACCTCCTACGTCAATACCAAGAGTTTCAGTTTCAAAAATCCCCCTTACTTCAAGTCCTGTTTTCCCCGTTTCAAAATACCAGAATTTCAGCGATTTCGTTAAGCTGTACAAATACCCAGAATTCATTAATGAAAATGCTTTACCATCTCAAAGGACTGAAATAAAAGGAATAGATTCTTCTGGGTATGTGCATTTTCGAGCCAAGGCTGGCAATTCAATCCCAGTTGTTGCCAAAAACCAATTCTTGTCCCTCAAATTTTTCCCCGATTGCCATTTTTTGTCAAGACTTCGTAAGAGTAATATAGCCTTCACTGCTTTCAATTCTACCT
Organism: Yamadazyma germanica; assembly: GCA_030574815.1. Taxonomy (NCBI): domain Eukaryota; kingdom Fungi; phylum Ascomycota; class Pichiomycetes; order Serinales; family Debaryomycetaceae; genus Yamadazyma; species Yamadazyma germanica. Next base: position 168,160 of record JAJMFS010000015.1, on the reverse strand, counting down.
TGAGTGCTTTGAATGATCCGGTCCTTGCAAAGGGACTTAGCTCATATTCTGGAAATTATATGAATGCTCTTTATTTCACAGAAAAATCCCATCCCCTCTCGACTGCTGTGGGCAGAGCTAGACTTAAAAAGTTTCTTAAAAGTTGCCTTCTCAATAGTGTCCAAGGAAACGATGTGAAAAGAGTTAGAGGGGTTTATTTCGCTATGTATCATAAAATCCCGGTAACAGATGACGACAAACAACAAGTGCAGAAGTTATTTGACGACGCTATTAAAAAAATCACTAAAGATTTATATAATTCCTTGGTTCAGAAAAGTCAAAAAACTCAAACTCCCAAAGGGTTGGCTACCAGAGCAAGAAAAGCTAACACCTTCGGTGAGGAAGGACTCAAAGTCAAGTATCCCAAGTTACCTTTCATTCGGGGACACTAGAAATCTCGTTACACCAGGCTGGTATTGGGGTAGAGAAATCAAACAGTTTGGATGGATCTTCTGAATCATATTTATAACGATATGCATGTAAATAAATAGAAGCCTTTTCAAATTCGGGCTCAACATCCAGTAAACCTCTTCCACATTCTTCACATTTATCGGTTCGGTAAGACTCTATCCTTTCTGATGACAACTCTTTGATCTTTCCGACCAATTTATCTACATAAGCTTTATTTTCTTGAACAATTTCTCTTAAATTAATATGGCTTCTACTTGATAAATCAGGATACTTTTCAAATAATTTATGGTATAGAAATAATTCAAGCTCATTCTTTTCCTTGTACAATGCCGATGAAGAAACCTTATTATTATAATTCCAGTCATTCGTTATAGGAAAGCCTAGATTCCTGAGGTGGATTCTAATTTGATGCATTTTCCCCGAAATCGGCGTACATTGGACAATCGATTCATCTAGGTCTTGATCATAATGAAGTCTTTTGAATGTAGTTGTGGAGCTAGCTACTAAATTCTCTGGGTTCAGTGGCATTAGATAACCTCCATTGGTGTTAACCAAAAATACCGGACATCGATAGGTACATGAATCAGGGAACTTGCCCATGACTTTTGCCAAATATATCTTTTTAGTCAGATCCAGTTTATGTTCTATAATAGTCAGGATCCTAGTCCCAGCATCTTTTGTTAATCCAAACATTAACACACCTGATGTTACTTTGTCTAATCTATGAGTAGTCCATATATTGGGTAGGTTCAAATCATGTTTCAAAACCTCTGTCACTGAATTATACCTGTAATTCAGTGTTGGGTGGACTGGGAGCCCTGCAGGCTTGTTAACTACCAAAATATTCAAATCATGGTGTATTATATTGATAAGTGATTTCACTGTATTGGGTGCTACACTATTATCTATAATAGTGGTAGGTTCATGCATATGTCTTATATTATAAATAACATCTTGTTTACAAAGATTTCTATCTCTGAGTAATTCCCAACCTTTCACAAAAGACCCTTTACTTTTAGTACCGAAATCTTGCAAGATATATATCTGATGGTTGGTTATTTCTTTCTGAACAACGTCAGGCCGTTGGCCTAGTTCAGAAGTAAAAACGTCTATGATGGTCCTTCCTTCCCAACGTTGTTTGACATTCGTCGTGTATGACTGATAATAAGGAAGCACTTTCCGAAGCCCATTTTCAATTCTATATGGACCCATAATGTTTACCTTTTCTTGAGATGAGGTTATAATTCGCAGCCTATTTACCAGAACTCTAACTTTGTGAAAATGGCAGATAAAAGAAAAAAAAAAAAAGAGATTTCCAGACACGACCAGAGATTTTTTTTTGCAACTTTTCGTGATCATTATGGATATAACTATTAGCTTTTATACAATTGCAAATTATCTATTGCAATGGGAAAACATTGGCTTTATTCTTTCCGACAATATTTCCTGGAGGATCATATTCACATACAATATAGAGACCCCAATTGTTCTTGGAACAGTCTTTATAAGCACATCCGACTTTAGTACTTCCTTTCCAAACCACTTGAGTAAAATGGTCATAAGTGTTAGCGGAAGAATAGTCATAAGTGGAACTTTCGTCGTACCAGGCTTTAACTGCGGATGGACCATCTTTGTAACCGGCTGCTAAATTTTCTCCGAATTTTCCACGAGTGTGAGTTAATACTCCAGAACAATCATAGTTATCGGCATTATTTTGAGCATATTCGTATGCTTCTTGATCCCAACTCAAATCGTCAACTCCATGGAGTGCTCTATATTTATTATGAGCGTCTAAAATCTCTTGTCCGAATTTCGTATCTTCTCCAGTGACACCCCCACCAGAAGACGAACCGGAAGTGGCAGCAGCTGCACTACTGGATGATCTAGTTGAAGTGGTGAAAGTGGTTGGTGTTTGGGTGGCTTGTTCAGTAGTTGAAGTAGCAGCCGATGTTTTCTTTCCTGGGAATGTAAACCAAGTGAATGGATCGTCATTTTCAGTTGTTGCGGCTGGAGAAGCTTCTGCTGGTGCCTCAGAAGTGGCAGCAGCAGATACATTGGATTCATCTCCACCGCTTGAACCTCCAAGACCAAGAGACGAGAGGAAGTTGCTTAAACCTCCTGAGAATAGACTCAGTAAACTAGATTTAGAACTACTTCCAGAATTAGCAGCAGCGGTTGTAGCTGTACTAGGGGCTTGATTGGTATCAGTATTTTCATCATCATCACCTCCAAAAAGACCGTCAAGAAAGGTGAAGAATGATCCGTCGTCAGCCACCTTGGTAGCGGTTTCCCATACGGTACCAGCTGGGGCTGGAGCTGCATCAGCAACATTTGACATCGCGAGTGCTATAATCACTAACAATGGAGTTACTCTTTTCATAGTTCCTTTGTGTTTATTGATTGAACTTTTTCAAGGATTTGTTTGGGTTTTTATTTGGCTCAACCCCAAACTCATCTCCTCAACATAAATTACCCAATTAAGCCATAAGTTAATTGCTGCAAATCTCGAAGTATTTCCTCTCATCATAAAATTTCCCAATCGGGTCGCAAAATTCTATTACACTTCCTAATTAGGAAATGTGATTGAGAAACTGTCAACATAAATCCAAGGTTATATTTGGGAGACGCACGAAAGAACAAGAACTTCAAACCATTTCCTGAAGTAGTTAGGATCTCGAATAAATGTGATATTCGTCTCATAACACTGCCTATGCTCACTGAATGTTCTCTCCAAAGAACTGCTGTTATGAAAACTATCTTGGATAGAGTACGTATTAGTGCCGAGATAGGATTTTGCACCCAGACGTAGGTTTGAAAATTATGTATATGTTCAGCCTAGGGTAGAGCTACACAATAATTGCAGATTTTGCCAGTTGAAATTGTGGGGTAACCATGTACAAGTAACTTAGACCCCACGGTCCGCAGAGTCTACTGTATTGTTCTCTATACACTCTATGCATATCTATTCCTGATCCGGCTAGACCCAACCAGTCTTTCATAAGATAAATAATCCTTCGGTAAGAATCAAGTATTTCACGAGAATTCTATAGAAGATTCAATTCCATGTTGATTTCCAAAAGGTTGATGATACCTATTATCTTGTCTATACTTTATTGTTAAAGCATCAGAGTTGCAGCAGGTTTTTGAGCACCATATCAAAGTATAAAGGAATATCGACGAAGCTTTTTGCAAGAATGAAGAGTAAGAAAGTATTTTTGGGGGTTACGTGAACAGTAGAATTTCCCAGTATTTGAAGGTTTTTGAGACACAGATTTTTGGTATATTGCAGGATTATCAGCTGTGAAAAATCGTTGGGGAGTTTTGGAAGACTTTTGATTAAAATTTATCTTTTTGTTTTTCCTTTTCTGGCTGCAAATTTTCTGCACTTGGCTTCAAAATTTTTCTTCATTTACATACATTCTAACCATCATATACCACCAACTACCGTTCACTAATATTATGGGTACTCAGACAATCTTTTTTTTTTTTATCTCGAAAAATAAAGTACCATCTTCTTTGTCAATTGTATATCTCTCTCTCTCTTCGCCCCTTTGTAGAATTAACTTTTGGTAGACATCACGAAATTCTGCAAAATTCCATTCCTTCTCGGATAGTTCAATATTAAGAGTTCCACGATACTTTAAGCTACTTATTTTAACTTCAAGATCCCTTAACCCAAAAGTGAAACTACCCATATATAAAGACAAACTCTTGATGGTGATTGGAATTCGACTAAAAACATAATCATTATTTTTATCCATAAACCTTCAATTAAACCTTTTATCTAACTATCAGGTAGACTTGATTCATAGATCAGTAAAATCTCAAAATCAGTAATCAATTCCACCAAATTCGGTGGCAGCTTTCCAAGCATTATAAAACCCGATACTTCCAACGCTTTCAACTTGAATAACGACAGGAAATCCAACCTTGGTGAACTATGAAAATCGATTATCAACTCTTTTAAACATAAAGGTAAATGGGGAATTCGAGGACTTCTACTTCTATTTCAACCCCAGCCAGTTCTTGTTTCTATTCTCAATTGGTCAAGTTTCAAAGATGATAAGTCTGTTGAAAATATTGCAAGGCTTTCAAAATCTCTGAGCTGGGATAATTTCTTCAAATAATGACTCATGGTTATAACTAAACAAAGTTCCGAATCCTTCAAGTTCATTGAAAGACTGAAGAAGCTGTATTCCATCATACCTGTTTTCATAATGTATTTTGCTGTAGTCATATTTCCCTCTTGGACGGTAGGAAAGCTTTTCACACAGATTGATGGTAATTGAATAATACTTGGGTATATCACTGGCTTCAGCATCCAATTGTAAAAAGCTACTGGTTCCTTCGAACTTTATAGTCGTCGATAAATCGGTGGGATAAAATGGAGGAGAGGTATGGAATTTGATCATGTTCTGGGGAGAATTGATGTTTTATTAATACCTAGATCCGAGAGTTAAGTTGTCTAGACTCCCAAGAAAAGAGCTCAAATTCAAGTGGCTTATCGGTATCACCGATATACACAGATCAAATTGTTTCATGTGGTAAAAATGAGAACACTAACTGGACTAACTCTGGTGGTATTGTATTGGCCTTCATTGGTATGTATGTATAACTTCGACAATTCTGCAATAATTGATTCCAATTGCTGCAAAATTATGCCTTGTATATACACACCAAGAGAACAAGAATGAATAGCAGATTGATGTCAACATTACCGATGTTGGCGTTCCTTCTAAACCCCCAAAACCATAAAAATCCAACAAGCTTCAAAATTAAATAACATCAATGTTGAATAAATGTAAATGTAATAATAATCTACCTTGACGATTTATGCAGGAACCAAACATTGATAAATAGCACGTAGAGTACAGTAAATTAGATGAAGCCAGGATATAAAGAGTTAAATAAATACACGTACATACAAAAGTATAACAGCACACAGAAACACAGAAACACACATCTACTTAAACACAAATACACAAATACATATTAAAACCACCAGCACAATATAAAGCATCACCGTCTCATTCAATACATAACCATCTCACATAAAATTTCGCATCGTAATATGAACGTAGGATCGATTTTAAATGACGATACGAGTGATCGGGAAGATACTCAAGTGACACAACCCAAGTTTCCTACTACCAATCGTCCACGCAACTCGATTGTTAGTTTGTTGAACGATGATAGGTCGCCTGAGCCTGAAAAATCCGGGTCCGAAACCGATAAAACTGCAAATGAAAAGAAGACCACTGGAAGTGTTTCGCCTCCCGTCAAAGAAGAAGAGAAGCAGAGTTATCACAAAGCTTCCGCCATTGAAAACGGAGAAAAATCGGGAAATTTGAAAGATCTGTTGAATGGAAAGAATAACTCCAATGGCTCCCACGACTCAACAACGGATGAAATAGCCAGACTTAACAAATTGAAGGGACACACAAAACCAAAAAGATACGAAACCCCGCCAATTTGGGCCCAGGAATGGACCCCAAAAGCAGGAAAGCGGGACAATAGCCAAGGCGAACCATCCGGATTCGATAGCTCGATAAGTTCTATCCAATTATCAGAGAAATCGATTTTCAACACCAACACTACGTCCAGTGTCGACTTGGAATGTTGTATTACTGGATTAATCCCTCCACCTTCAGTTACTCGTAGAATTGCCGAATGGATATATGCCAATTTCGTTGAAATCCCAGAACAAAACCGGAAAAATGTTGAGTTGGAATTGAAATTTGGAACGATTATGGACAGACAATCCAATAACCGGATTAATATCTCTGTGTCAACTGAATGTATTTATACCGATGTTTCAAAGATCTATTTTGATCTGGGAATTCACCAAGTTGGTTTTGACGATATGCTCAAGTTTTTTGAGGAATTGGAGAAGAAATATCAAGAAGACGTTAAATCTGGAGTCATAACCGGCAAGCCAAGAAGAAAGTTTAATCTTCTAGAGACCGACATGACTGACCTGATTTATTACGTCAGAAACCGAAATGAACAACCAAAATCAATTCGAATCCTGAAAGATAATCATTTGAATCCTCCAAGATATTCGGGGATTAACAAGCAAAGAATTTCTGACTTATATATTCACAATCCTCTGTCTATGTATGATTTGAGATTGTCATTATCCCTTGAAAATCCAATTGCCAATGAAGAAGTCGAGACGACTATGAAGAAACTGAAACCTGATAAAGTTAGAATCAAAAAGAGGAACAGTTTTCATCATAGACCAACAATAACTCAATTCGATTTAACAAGAGTTACTGAACCAAAGGAACTGAAGAACAGTGCTGGTAAAAGAGTTGTCGAAAACGAGCAGAAGTTTGAGGCTGAATTGGAAATTGACATCCTCGAATTATTCAGTGGATTCGATATGTTTAAATCGGGGGTCAATTCAATTAGATTTGAAGAGTTGGTTGAAATTTTTGTTAATAATGCTAGATCCTTGAACAACCGGGTGACGAAATTAGCCAAGTGAGTTTCTCCCATTAGCAGGATCTCGTACCGGATATAGTGGAGCGATATAGTTCAGCATAGTTATATTATGGTATTGTCATTTGATGGTGAAGAGTGTATGTCGTGGGTGTAGGGATGTCACCCCAATGTCTCACGACATTGTGCCCTATCTATTGACATTCTCGCGCCGACATTTCTTGACATTTGTCCTCGCGTCAACGACATGACAACTACCATCATATATACTACTGCTCTGTTTGTAGCAATTGTATGTATCATATATGTCGTGGCATACTTATTCTCCCATTCTCCCAGAACCCCAGAAAAATCAGAATTAAAATATCGTACCAACGACTTTGATGATGAAAAATATGATTTGCCTAATCGCATCGACCCAAATTCCGAACATATATTTAATGGGATAGAATTGAGTGTGGTTATACCTTGTTTCAATGAAACCCAAAGACTCGAGAAGATGCTCGATGACTGTGTAAATCATCTCTCGAAAACTCGTCGTTATGATTATGAAATCATCATTGTAGACGATAAAAGTAGTGATGGGACACCAGATTTTGCTATTTCTTTGGCCAAAAAATATGATTTGAAACCCCATACTTTGAAGGTCATTGAATTGAATAAGAATAGAGGTAAGGGTGGTGCTGTGACCCATGGAATGTTATATTGTAGTGGGAAATACGCTCTTTTCGCCGATGCCGATGGGGCAACTCAATTCAGTGATATGGAACCGTTATTGCAGTACTTGAAAGATTCCAAAAATGATAACGGAGCCATAGCTATAGGGTCTAGAGCTCATATGGTGAATACAGAAGCTGTGGTAAAACGTTCATTTGTTAGGAATTTCTTAATGCATGGATTACATCTCTTGGTATTTGTGTTTGGAATCAGACAAGTGCAAGATACCCAATGTGGATTTAAAATGTTCGATTTTAATAGTGTCAGACGGATATTTCCTCACATGCATACCGAAAGATGGATCTTCGATGTGGAGATTTTACTTCTTGCAACTTACCAAAACATAAGTATGAAAGAGTTGCCAGTTAATTGGCAAGAAATCGATGGCCTGAAAGTTGATTTAGTCACCGACTCGATCAATATGGCTATTGATTTGGTGGTTACTAGAATCTGTTATGTTCTTGGTATATATAAGATGAACATGAATGGTCATACTTTATAGATGGTAATATACATTTATCGTAGAGTGTTATGCGTGCTTATGTGTTTGTGTTCTTTTGTTGCACCCTGCACCTTTCCCTTTATTGAGCGAAGAGAGAACAGCTGAATGATTAGAACTGTTTCTTAAAGATGGTAAAAGTCATTGTAGTCCATTGGTAGATAGTGCCATACTCCAACAATCACTGTTAATGGTTTTTGCTTGGCTGAATGTGCTTGAACTTAATACAACTAACGTAAATCTAATAATTGACTAGGGAGTGTGGATGGTAATTTCCCAGTTAGTTGCTTACTTTATATTACTATTTAACTTTAATTAGTTTCTATAAACAACGACCTTTGAGGTTGGGGAATTGCAACTTCTCCAATTGACTTGATTCTTTTTTCAGGATATGTATTTTATAGACATTTCGGAATCTTTTTCTCCACTTTTCTCGCATACTGGTAATCAGTTACTGTTCCCTTAACTCCCTGACTTATCTAGTGATCAATTATCCTTTCACCACATTTGCCCAGCTTTGTATACCGGTTAAGTGCACCAAAATTCACAGAGAGAAAAGACCTGGCATTAATTTTGTTTGTAAAGTCCGATATAGTGTAACGGCTAGCACGGTTGCCTTTCACGCAGCAAACCCGGGTTCGACTCCCGGTGTCGGAATTTTCTTTTTTAACCATCAAATATAGAGGCTCGGCCGTCGAAGGATGCATAATTGCTTGAAATTATCAATTTCACATATATTGCTTAGCTGTACATTTGACGATAGTTTTTTTACTTGCGGAATAAGCCGGTAAATTTCCGTACCAATATACATTTGTTGGAGCGTATTTTAAATTTAGAGATATTAAGCGATCTAAAGTGAAAAGAAGTTTGGTAATGTGGCCAAATGGCAATCGATGATTATATACAATAACTTGTGTTCAAGTTCTGTAGAGCCACTTGAGTTGAACCCGAGTCCAACGTCCCATCAATTACATAATTTTAAAAAGAAATTGAACAATCTCTCGAAACAATAGATACAATAAAACGTTCTCCTAAAGAAACAATATCGGGCTCCGGTATATAATGATAGCGAAACGGTTTTGGAAAAGGTGTGTTTCCCGTGTTCGCGAGGCCGTGGCTCGTAGCAGGAGATGCATAAACGTCGCTGGTGGCGGTACCGGTACCATATTCATGTAGACGACTAGACGCGTATTTCAAGAGAAAATGACTAAGAAATAAAGGTGAATGCCATGAAATCAAAAATTGAATTTTGGGCAATCAATTTATTAAACTTAGGATAAGCTTTACGCCATGTTTTCAGTAAAATGGGTATTTGCGTGTAATAGCCCAAAAATCATGCAAAAATCATGCATCTCGCGGTCCATGTATCAACTTCTGCGGCTCCAACTTCCCAAAAACCGCTAAACGGGATTATAATTAAGTTAAAGTTTCTAACTCAGGAGGATTAATTACTAATTGTTATTGGTTAAAATTGCTCCTCTTTAGTAAATAACAAAAACGCTAAATTTAATGGGTTAAACCAGACTGTTGTATTCAAATTTATCCAATGATGATGTAACAATAAGCTGACAAGCCAATCGGTAAAGATATTTTGAATTTATCAATGATGCGGTTTATGCATTGTGCGTTAGCTTATGCATGAGTGGCAATGATGTTAAAAACCCATTTTATCCCAAACGAGAAAAAGTGTCTTCGCATTTGGAAGGGGGAATTTCAATGGCCGTTTAATTATTTTAGTTTATTTATTTAATATATTATATTTAAATTCTGTCACCCTTCAAAAGTCTATTATGATTTCGTCATTCACTTATCAAATTAAGATTGGCGATAGGCTACATACAAATCGATTGAATTGACATTTGAAACCGGGTTTCACAATTTATACTCCGTCTTGTATTAACCCAAAACTAATCTGGATATTGACGAATGGCTCTCCAATTGCCGGTACGGCAACTTTGCCCCACTGCATATGTATGTTTCTCATGCATATACAGGCCACGATTGTTTCATATTATTCAACAATAGTGGATAAAAGTACCTTATATATATGCACACCACCACCACTAATCAATAAATAATAATTATGAAAAAAAAAATAAAAAAAAATAAAAATAAAAATAAAAAAATAAAAACCGCCAGGAGATATATAGTTACAGAAAGTAGCCTTTTGAAAGATTTTAACTACTACTATGTCGGCATTCTTATTTATAGCGGCTCACCAAGACCACCAACAAATTCAAACCAAAAAGAGAAAATCTCGGCCAAGAAATAGAAATCATCATGATGATAATCGATCAATCTGTACCAAATCCACCGCTTCTTCAAAGTCTTCCACCACCTCGAGAAGAACCACTAGCTCAAAGCAAAAGATGAGATTTGATATGAATGCTTCAAAATATGTTCCAATTCCGGTGGTGGAAACAAGACTCGACAGGTATAGAGATAATTTCGCTAGTGTTACCGAAGATGCTAAATTTCATTATTTAAATGAAGATCTTAATAAATATTCAATGGAACAAGGTGATTTATTCAGCACCAAGAATTTGGATATTTTAAGGTATACTTTTTTCAAAGATGTGACTAATGATTACAATCATATTGTTAAAAAATTACATGAGAAAAATGATAAGAAAGAATATAAATTGAAGTATGCTAGAAAACTTAAAGCCATCAGAAGGCGGGAAAGACATCCGTCAATCTCTCAACTGAACATTCCAAGTCTTTCAGGTGAAGATTTATCACTCAATGGGTTAGGAATTAGTAATACTCCAAAGAGTGATAACTCCGATGAAAGTGAAGATGAAGAAGATTATAAGCTCAATGAAGTTGAACTTGATGAACATGAAAAGCAATTATTGAAGTTTTGTCGTCAATATGATCCGATAAGAGCAGAAAATTTTGGAGCTTCTAAACGGCCAAAACCTTGTTCTATAAAAGATTGTATGAAGTCGAATCAATTCTGGAATAATGTTTACCAAGAATTAAGATTCAATTTAAGGGAATTCAGTTCGACATACAATTACTTTGATTTATTACCTGGATTGAATCAAATGTCGGTTTTTTATAAGGAAATAATTGGATACTTTTTATTAAATATCAATGAATTGAAATGTGATTTAACTGGATTAAATGAACAAGAAAAGAAAAGTTTAGCCCAACATAAATTTCTTTATTTCCGGGATTTTGATCATGATTGGTTCAAGATCATGAGTGATTTACATTATGATTTTTTTAATCAACAAGCCAAAATAAGCTCAACTATAAGTATCCATCATGATTATGATTTTTCAATTCATAAGAATTTGGTCTCAAAAATAGTTGAAACTATAATGGACAACCTTAGGCAAACAATTCCAAACTCCACAAGATATGAATCCGAGCTCAACCTTTGGGATCAATTTCTTAAATATTTGATGTTTGAAGTAATTATCAAACACTACAGTCCACAAAATGGTTTATCTTCGACTGAATGTTTACCAGAACCAAATATAGGAAATTCCAGATCGAATTCTTTCAATTCTTCTGTCGAAGATAACTGTTTTGATAATTCTTTATTATCTTCTTGTGCATCTGATGATTCATCAATCAATCAAATCACCAAGAATACAAAAAATTTATCATTAAATTTGGGACAAAATTTACCACTGCCAATTACCCTGACATTTTCAGTGATTGAAGAAGATGAACATTTCACTCATAAGAGAAGGGGTTTCATTATTGAACCTCCAACTCCAAGATCAATGGGGGTTGCAAGTCCCAAGGATACAGTGATTCCAACCCCCATGTCTTCGACATTTTCTTTCAATTCTGATGATACCAAACTGTACACTAGTAGAAGACTGATTTTTTCTCGTTTTAGAAGAAGTAAGATTCAAACATAGGCTAATAAACGGATCATAAACATGGATTCTCTTGTAGACATTTGTGCATCTTTTGCAGCATTTCCACTTTTTGTAGCAATCTTCAGAGTATATCTGTTTATATTTTCTTATGGTTAACCTTCGTAAGTTACTCTTGGTTTCAGCCTGCTCTACCAAATTCAAAGTCGATTTTTCTTGTGACGTCTACTCCCCTATCAATATTTTACCGTCGTATACAATACCTTATATCCAACAACCTGTAAAAGTAAGTATTGCCATCCCAGATCCAGAAGATATATACGAGATGGCCATGGGGCCAATGGGTTAATAAGGAAAGATTACATTCTCCCTTTATTGAATCTTTCAATTGATGAAAGAATAACAACTAGTGACGAGCCATTTTTGCCGATTTTTAGGCTTTCACCTAGAGATAATATAGGCACATTGAAAAATATTACAAGAGAAGAGAGGAGATGAAAATAAATGAAGTACGATATAAAGCTTATCAATTCATTGAAACATTTGGATGAATGTTAATTAGAACATTGTGAAAAAAAGAATTGTTGGTATTTTGTTCTTCAAATTGTTAATTCTTCAAATTGTTCAGAGTTCTAGTTCAGAGCTCAAGTTTTTTTGTCCTCGAAGTTGGTGACTTTGCAAGTGAATGGATATCCACCCAAATTGATCACGAATGTACAAGAAAACTCAGCTTTTTCTGGTTCCCAGTTTTCTAATTCACGTTGTTTCTTCATGAAGATATCACAATCTTTCATTATTGAACCATTTATATCCTTATACAAGGCGTTCAAAATAAGATTTCTTAACGTTTACTCACCGTGGATCGGGTTTGAGAGAGTTTTTCCACAACAGTAGCAGCAGCATCACCTTTATTTTTATTAGCAATAGTTTTAGTAAATTGATCTTGTTCTTGACCAAGAGTTTGGCCCAAAGCCAAAGCAGAAACAGAAACTCCCGAGGTAAATGCAAATACCAACTTTTTAGGTGACACTAACATGTTTAGAAGTCTTGTGGTAATAATTTTCCAAACAATCTCAGATCAATATAGATATTGTGGAATTTTGTGGCAATTGTGGTAGCTTCAAGTTTATTTGCAACCAAAACATTGCGTGTCGACACCAAATATTCATGTACCAAGTTCCAATATTTGATCAAAATTCAAAATGGTGGATAAATTTCTTCTTGATTTTATAAGACGTGGTTCAAACCAAACTTAGCTGAATGGTGTTCTTTCTTCAACCATTTTTTTCTGATTTAGGAGTCGAAGAAGATTGTGGTCCTGGAAACCATGTTTTCAATACAAATTCTCTTTCATATTTTTAAACTAGTGCTCCCGGCCATTTCCAATAATTGTTGCAAAAGGCCTAGGAGTTGAAGAATTTATAACGACGATGAAGAGCTGATATCTAGTTCCCATTGTTTGGAAGATATCCATAGAGGATCAATGGATTGGGTCATCTTAACGGATTATTCGACCCCACTTCTCGTACAACCAGATACTAAACGAAGAGTTGGTGGAGCTGAACAATTTGAAAGGTGTCAGCCCAAGAGGTGTAGGCCAGATGGTACAAACATACAGGTGAATTGGAAAGTGAATTGAAGTACATCGAACTACCATTGAAATACAAAATATTCAGACCAGCTGGTCTGGGGTATACTCTACAAGTATTGGTCTGTTATATGGTGTCCAAGCTGTAGAAACTCCTACCGATCTGATGTCTGAGTAAGTAAGTAATTGTAGTAATTAAGGAAGCAAAAGATTAAATTCAGAAAGTTTCATACAAAAATCATTCCGACTTTACGAAAAGAATATGACAACGGAGTCACTTCTAAACTTCCTGAATACACACAACAACCTTAATTAATTATATATACGATTAGCCACAAAGGATCCCTCCTAAAGATTGTACAGTTTAATTCCAAATATTTCACTTAAATACTAAAGTGATATGGATAAAACGTCGAACAAAAGGGCATTTCACAAGAGGATATATATGAACGGTTTCACTTGGCCTTTGCTTGGTAAAATATGGAATTCCTTTGTTTTTAGTCGATAACCGGGATGAGGGCTATCATGCCGGGACTATTATCGAAATACACCAGAGGTTGAAATACAGATCTCCCAAGGCTAATATGAATAATCCAAGAGAGACCTTAATCACCCTGGCTGCATTAATATTGTCAACCTTATAATGAAGCAAAGCTCAGTATTGGTTTTTCAGACGCCAAAACAAAAGATATATTCTGGACGAATCCTCTGAGAGTTGGTGAGTTTGACTATGGTTATTGCAAACCCTTGGTTTAGCACCAGTAGGATAGAGTATATATATTAATGCAACGAACTAATTTCTCGGTCTAAATACGTCAAGAAACTGCCTTGTTAAAGGTCTTACGGGAGTTTCAGCCCTAATCTCGACATTTTCATCTTCCACCACCCGTTCATCATTATCATTATCATTATCGTTTTCATTCTCATTATCTTCATGATTATCTTCTTGAGATGGTGAAGGAACTGGTTGGTATCCTTGGTACCATCTCCCCAATGACCGACGAGGGTTTACCACCAATTTGAATATACCTTGTGGTAATAACCAGGACCGGCCCGGCAATAATTCCATTACAAATAGTTTCCCCACTAATAACCCAGCTAAACAAGGTAATATGGAGGAAATTCCATTATTTAACATGATTAAAGTATATAAAACATGGATTTGAAAATGATCGGTTAACACCAAGGCACTTGGTTCATGTTCCTTGTACAAGTAAACTTTGAATTGGTACAGAACCGGTATGTAATGACCAAAACAGATGTATAACGACAGTATAATTGATAGTGGGCCTGGAGACACCGAATTGAAAAATGTCGTACTGTACTGATACGACAGGTGTACAAAGTTATGGATAAAATATGACAAAAAATTGATCAATATCTGGCCCAAAGCCATAATTAAAAATGTTGTGACCATGTTATACACAAACATTACAGCAATGATTGATAAGTACTTATTCGAGCCGAAAAACCTCTCGAGTACTTTGAAATGAAACATCAATAATATTCCTAGGATAAAGTCGCTTTCATTGATAAACGACATTTGAAACATCACTAATCTCCAATATTGGTGATATTGCGATATAAATGGATCAAGACTTAATTGAAACATATACTTTTGTTGGAGCATGGATGCAAGTACCGCAAGTACCGATAGTGATACACATAATATACGGGAAATTGGCGTGTTTATGAACCCCCTTATTGGTGTTAATTGCATGTCAGAGTATACCTGGGGGACAGAATAGATGTGCGATAGCTTCAATGCGACATGCGACATGCGACATGCGACATTGTCTCCACCACCCAAACAACAGTGCGACGACTTGAACGCGGCGTGTGAGACACGAGGGCTGGTGCCCTCAGCTCCTGCCCTCAGCACCCGCACTCGCTCTGCTCTCACCTCATAAAATTTTCAAAAGATTTTTCAAATTTTTCACATTTTTCACACTTCATAATGGGTATCGATCACTTCAGCAAACCTCATCAAAGATCTGGTCACAGAGAAGCTCCAAAATCAGAAAACGTCTACTTAGGCTTATTAGTCAAGTTATACTCCTTCTTAGCTCGTATGTATTTTTCCGGTTAAACCTAAAGAAGACCATATATAGATTCAATCTAGTGTCAATGGAAATTAATCAAAGTTTTTGGAAATTGACGAGATGAGTATGGACCTGGAACCAGGAGCATTCTAATCAGAACCATCCTGCAATTCCAGTACTACTAACTGGTGGTTTATCTTTTAAATCATTAGTTATGGTCAGTCCAAACCATCATTCTATCGATGAAATATTGCAAGTATTGGATATGCTATTATCCAATACCACAATACCTTGTGGATAGAATACTTCTGCGAGTACTTATGTGCGTCTTCGAGCAGAATTTTACCCATACTAACATTATAGGTCGTACTGATGCTTCTTTCAACAAGGTTATCTTGAGACAATTATTCTTATCCAAGATTAACAGACCTCCAGTTTCTGTTTCAAGAATCTCCCAAGCTTTAAAGCAAAAAGGTGCTGCTGATAAGACCATTGTTGTTGTTGGTACCATCACTGACGACAGCAGATTATTGGAATTTCCAAAAGCTACCGTTGCTGCTTTAAGATTCACTGCTGGTGCTAAAGCCACCATCTTGAAAGCTGGTGGTGAAGCCATCACTTTAGATCAATTGGCTTTAAGAGCTCCAAAAGGTCAAAACACTTTGATCTTAAGAGGTCCAAGAACCGCCAGAGAAGCCGTCAGACATTTCGGTTTCGGTCCTCACAAGAACAAGGCTCCAAAGGTTATGTCCAAGGGTAGAAAATTCGAAAGAGCTAGAGGTAGAAGAAGATCTAGAGGTTTCAAGGTTTAAGCTTAATAATAATACATGTAACTTATCTTTTGTATCGTATTGTAGTCGTTTCTCTACTTGGTCTCTAATTATTGCTTTGATTGTGTTTTCGGCCGGTTCATTGTAATGCCATCGTTTGTCTCATTTCACCTCATCGCATGTTATCACTACATTCTCTACCGGTAGATATTCTAAATCGTATTATATCCCTCCTTACGGACCATGTAATCGATTTTAACACATCTCCAGACCCCCAAATCCTTTTTCCAGGGTCTTTCATTCCTAATTTCAAAGATATTGTGAGCTTATCATGTACAAATAAATACTTTTTATTAATCCTCAGCCCATTGGTCAATCGTCAGGTAAGTTTCAGATCCAACCATACAGATTGCATCCTAAAAACACCATATTCGGTGATCTCCCATACGAACTTACCTTATTCTTTGGTCCAAGACCCAAATATTTCCCATCCTGATGTCCAATTAATTGCTGCAAATTTACGATCTAATGTTTCCTACCTCGAGTGCAAACAATGGTCCATAGACTACCCAAACTTGACCCATTTGAAGGTATTATCAAATGATTTTGAGATAAATAGCCCGTTGGACTTCAAGTATCTACGGTTTTTGTCAATCAATATCGTCAATATAACTCCTTTTTTACCGATTGTTCCTCAATTATCTTGTCTACATTTATACATGGATTTCACTCAGGATATATCAGGACACATTCGTTCCTTGACATTCTCCGTTGAAAGACTGCTCATATCAGAAGCTCACTTATTCATTGGCCCTAGAACGGCTATCAAATATAAACCAATCTCCGATTTAGTTGCTAGTTTTAATTCACTACATACCTTGGGGTTGAGAGAAACTCATGTGCAAAGCTCAGACAGTGTTGAATATGAGCTCTCTCCCATCAACAATGTGTTAATCAAGTCCCAGGTTAAGTATCTCATCATCGATCTTGCGTTCATTTCTTTAATGAGCCAGGATCAAGTACCTGTTCCCCTTCAACTTCCAGCTCCTACTGATACCACCTTGATTCTAGTGGAAACTTCTCTTGTGACACCCCAATTACAGCCACAGGTACAGACTTTAATCCGTGGTATTACATCCCATATGAACATTAGCCATATAAGTCTTCAATACGGAGATCCAATGATTCAATCAGACCATTCGGCTCTTCAACTTGTCAAGACATTGGCTGAATCATCACAAGTATCCAAAGTATCTGTGGCTCAAGTGTGGTCGACAATAAATGAAATGATGATCAGAAGGTATCTTGAACATTCCCCATTAATGCCATGGGATACTATAAAAGGTAATACTCCTAACTTCAGGAAGTATTTTGAATATAAAGTAATTTACAATACAGAGGTAGATCTCGTCCCTTGTGAAAGTACCACAGAAGTCGGGAGAGTGTTTTGGAGAAACGAAATAAGTTTACGGGAATTAGAATATTATACAAAAAGACCAAAGAAAAAAAGTCTGATCTGGGATTAAAAGTCGATGTCAGAAGTATTTTATATAACAGGACAGTTTGTCGGATGAAACAGAAGAAAGCTGGCCGGTGCTGGGGAAGTATAATAGATATGTAGACAAATAGATTGATAAGTACTCCTCCCGACACAAACTCTAAGTAACCACAAGAACACATATACTATCTAAAATGTTAGCCTGCAGTATTGAATGTCCTGACTTGGAAAACATACTGTAGAGGAGTAAATACAGAAGAAAGTACGTAGAGGAGCAAATACAGAAGAAAATACTGTACAGATGTACAGAAGAAAATACTGTAGAGTTGTACAGAAGAAAATACTGTACAGATGTACAGAAGAAAAAAACATTCCCATGAAATTGTCGACCAATCTACCAAATAAAGTAGTAAAACACATCAACTATATGAAGTTTCACGTAAAATAAAATATATACACACAAGAAGAAGCTCCACCATACCAATAGCCACACACCCAACATGGCTGCAAATTCTCTCGCCATATGCAGGAGCCCCGAACCAGTCTCCCATTACCATGTTCGGCTGCTCTCACGTGCGAATGTGACTGCTTTATCCCCCATTTGACCATCCACGCTCACCCATTTCATTCTCAGTCTCATTGAAAAAAAATTTAAGATAGATTCAACTATAATATCAACCATGGCCGGTGTATCAGTTAGGTAAGTACTAATTTATGAAATGTGTCCCCTCCCCCTATATTATACAAGAAGTAGACGAAGTCCAGAACCGGGAGAATGTCCCCTAAAAACTGTTATGATCATGTAACTACACTGTAGGCAATCCTGCCGGTGAAAAATCTGAAAAATTGAAAAATTGAAAAACCACAAAAACTAAAGGGACCAGCAACACATTTCCTCCTCCCTAAACTAATACTAACAATATTTAGAGACGTCCCAGCTCAAGATTTCATTACCGCTTACGCTCAATTCTTGCAACGTCAAGGTAAATTGGAAGTTCCAGGTTACGTTGACATTGTTAAGACTTCCGCTGGTAACGAATTACCACCACAAGAATCTGAATTCTGGTTCTACATGAGAGCCGCTTCAGTCGCCAGACATATTTATTTAAGAAAACAAGTCGGTGTTGGTAAATTAAACAAATTATACGGAGGTGCTATCAACAGAGGTTTCAGACCACACAAACACGTTGACGCTTCAGGTTCTATCAACAGAAGAGTTTTACAATCCTTAGAAAAAATCGGTGTTGTTGAAATTTCTCCAAAAGGTGGTAGAAGAATCAGTGACAATGGTCAAAGAGATTTAGATCGTATTGCTGCTCAAACCTTAGAAGACGATGAATAAATAATAGTAACCGTAGTTTATAAAATATAAAGCATTGTAAATTAATGTGTAGCTAATACATAATAGGATTATCGTCTTATCATCTCTATCTTGAATATTTATTTTACATAAGTTCTACTACCTTCCCACTGACATACTCATTGTATTCCTTCACCTTATATTCATTGGCTTCATCGTCAAGCCCAATCCACTGTAAGCTACAGTTATCAGGTAAACTCCTGATCCAGTCATGGTAAACATCGCCACTGATTCCATCAGGCTTTGTCAAATCCTGTACCAACACAAAATCCAGTTCAAAGGCCTCTTTTCTGAAGAGATTCCTGGCAAATTCCGTCAAATATTCATAATCTTTACCTCTATCGACCTTCCCTCCATAGCATATTTCCCCAACGATGAATTGAATTTCGTTGAATGGGATTTTTTCCATAGGGATATTCTCTTTGGCCATATATGGAGACAAAATCAGTTCTATCGATCTGGTGGCAGATCTGAAATCACTATCACTTATATCATACATTTTTTCAAATGATATAGGTACATAGTTCATACGAGTTACTACTACACTATGATACCAGCAAAGTAAAAAGTGAATATATCTGAATTCAACCGGTTTAGCTTGTTGGTATTCAAAACTTTCAATCATATTTTGCTTCAATCCCGGTTGATTTTCGTAGATTAATACTTGACAAGCATCGACCAACGTTGCAGGGATTTTAGACGATAAATTACATGTAAGAAATACAGACTTTCTGGTCTTAACCATTTTTTCAAGCTGATTCAACCACTCGGAAGACATTTGAATATTCTGAATCAATATCCATGAATCCTTCGATAATTCTCGTTTAGCTGATTCAATACCTTCTTTCGATCCAAGAGAAATCACACTCAAGTCGACCCCTTTTTCTCTAGCTAATTGTTCGACTTTGAAACTTGGGTCGAATCCCTCAGCTGAAGCTAGCAAAATCGGTCCAGTTTCTGGTGTTTCTATGAACTGCCCGAGGCCATATTTAGAACTATACGGACCAATACCAGAAAACAAGAACGATGCAAATTTGGCTAAGGCATTGTTCAATTCGTTGGGGGATTTTGACAAGAAAATCCCCTTGAGTTTATCAATTACTGGATTAGAGTTGTTTTCAATAGTCTCAACTAAGTTCCCATCAAATTCAATTAAAAGTGGTGACAAAACCTCAGAAATTGGTCTATTTGACAACAAAAGTTTAGCAGTTTCTGTGAAATGGGATCCAGTCTCTTTACCAGCATATAACAACGCAAGAGATACCGCAAAAACAGCCTTATCTTTGTCTGTTAGTGATGGAGATATAACAGCGTAAATTTCCCGGTACATTTCGACAATGATATCATTCTTGTAGTTTTTCAATACCGTCAAGAAAGCTGTCTTGAATTTATCGAGAGGCATCGAATAAAAGGCATTCAATGAGTTCAACGACTTGGCCAATTGATATATCGAAGCTAAATGTTGAGCAACATCATAAAATTTATTTCTGACTTGATTGATCGTTTCAAGAACGTGTTTCGCCTGTTCAATTTGAGTGTCGATCGATTTCAGTTCAGTCTTAAGTGTTTCAAGATTCAATACCACTCTATCATCATCTAATATACTGCCTTCAACTTCAGCAAGAGAATCTAGTAATTGCTTTTCAAGATTTTTCAATTTCTCCCGGTATTCGTTTTGTAATTTCACTAATTCACTTCTTTTCTTTTCCGTTTCAGGTTCTGTAACTTTCAAAGACAAACTAAGAACTTGAGATTCAAAATTTCGGCTGGTGATGGTGAAATTAACAATAGAAACACGAGATTCAACAAATGGTGGAATTTGAACTGACAGATCTCTGGTATGTAAATAAAGTTTGAAATTTTCATCGTAATCCAACTGTTGTTCTCCAATTCGAATCATTCTTCTACCACCATTTCGGTGTATTTCACTTCTCAAAATAGGATCTAATAATGGATTATAATATTCAAAATCTGAAACTACAAGAGATCCACCGAATCTTACTGCATTCTCCAAATCTCTCGCAAACAGCTCGTTCAAAAAACTTGTAGTAACCACATCACCAAGTAAATTGAGTATCTGCAGAGATGGATCGATAATTAATGGGACTTTGGCTGTACCGATAATTACGGAGTTGTCGAGTACCAAATCGTCCATATTTTCAACATTCAAGCTGTTCAATCCAGAAGGAACAAGATTCGTTATGGAGACCACATCTTGGTAAACAATTGCCATATTATCAAGCTTTAATTTCCAAGAGTTCACAAGAGTCTCACGATCCCTTTGATCAAATTGTCCACAATAAACCAAGAAAGCTGCTGAAAGAATAGCGTTACCCAAAATCTTCTCGTTATCTTTCGAAAACTCTGCTATGGACTTCTTCCAACGATCTTTCTCTATAGTTAAACTTTCCATTAACGTAACACTTTTGTTCACTTTATCACCAACATTCTCCATTTCCATCTTGATATTTTCAGTCTCTCTAATGAGTTGACTATAATCAGTTTTATATTTTTCGATACTTTCTTCCAATTCACTAACCATCTGCTTCAAGGCTTGAAGTTGAGCTCTCGTTTTTTTGGTCCCATTTTCAAGAATTTCAACTTCTTCCTTCAAAGGACCAATCCTTTCCAATACGGAAGAGTAGCTAAGTTGAGCCTTGACCCACTGTATCAATGGTCCACAAGCCTTAGAGGCTCTGTTCACCACTTCAAACGTATAATCAGGTCGAGATAAATAAGTTTTATCCATGTAAGATCTGATAGCTGATGATAAAGTTTCATTCTTGTAATTGACGATATTCGGAATGAAATCATCTTTCCGAATCGCCAATTGAACGTCCCTCCATGATTTAACTTCATAGCCAATTAAAATACAAACTGATTCCATTGCCATTTTAACAGCTGCTGGGGGATTCGCCATACTTCTAATTTCTGTAAGATGTTGTTTTTTTATATTTTGAACTCCTCTTCTAGCTTCAAGTACAGCCGGTTCAGCATCTTCAAGGTCTTTCAAGGCGATTTTTCTTCTATTTTCAATTTCACTTTCTTGTTTGTTTAATTCTTCTTGAGCAGTGATTGAAAATTCTTGTTTTCTTTCGGCTTCATTCTGTTCGGAAAGCATGGTATTTAACATTTTTTTAGCTTCTTGGTTCTTGATATTCAATTTTTCTTGTTTCCTAGATAAGTCTTCTTTTAGTTTCGATACTTGCAATACCGTTTCTCTCAACTTATTTAGCCCATTCGTTGTATGTCTTTGGGTCTCTTCTAGTTCGTATTGTTTTTTGATGAATATAGTTGAAAAAAGGTCAATCAAACTCATATATTGACTTGGGAATTGTCCCTTGCCAACAAGCTGACCAATGGATTTATGAATATATATAAAACAATCGATTAATAAATCCCTGAGACTGTTAATAGGCTTTTCAATATACGGTTCATAAGTCACCGGTATTACGAAATTATTTCTGTCAACAGGAAGAGTCTCGATCTTTTTAGAACCAACTTCCATAAGAGTTTGAAGCGACCAATCCCCCATGTAACTCAATACACATCTATTAAACAAAGCTGGAGATGATATCACTTGTAGCCTATTTGAATCCTGTAGTCCTGAAAGAGTAAATACCACATGCAACGAGCTGCTTATTTGTTGGGAGAACCATTTATATAATTCGTCATTTGAGTCTAGTAAAAGCCCCTGAGCTTGAGATTCTTCGAGGCATAAGCTCATTAAAGTTTTGTAATCATCACCTTCGAATAATCCAGGGATTTCTGAGTTAGCAAGCAATGTATTCATTCTTTCAATAAATGAAGTCTCTACGATACTTGATTCATCGATTATATAGCAGATTTTCTCCCCTCTGGCACATCTGAGCAAGATGTTTCTTAAGTTTTTATCAAATTCAGAAATACCGAAATCCCTATGGACATTTAATTGTACACTCTTGAGACCGTTCATCCAAGCAACAAATTTCGTAAGGGTTGTTTTACCACTCGATGAAGGACCTACCAAGATCATATGTCCTTGGGGTTGTCTTAGAACCCGGTCGATTCTTAAAGCGTGAATTAAGAAATCTTCATAAAGCACCAATTCAACATTGAATTCTTCGTCACCAAAGGTCCCTAGACGATGTTGAATGAATTTGTGAAGCTCTTGTTTATCAACAGATTCATAAGTGGAGGATATCCAATCGGAGAAAATCACAGGATCTTTCATAATATTCGATGTATCAGCGAAGGGAAAGCATTCTTTTATAACCAATTCAAAAAGATCTTTAGTCCATTTCCTTTCATCATCCAGTACTAATCTATCGTAAAATAACCGGAGTCCTTCATGATACCAAATCCTGATAAAATCAGGCAAATTAGTATAACTATTAGTCTTTAAGGCTTCAAGTAAACCTCTTGTCCACCTAGTTAATTCTCTGGGAGAATAAATGTAATGAGAATGAGCGAGACTTAACTTTAACTTACTCTTCAAATAAACATCAATCATGGCTTTTGTGATAGATTTGGTATATCCTCTCAAATCAGGAGCAAATTTCATGATAGCAGCCGTAAAAGTTTCGTAAATTTGATGTAAGGAAGTCTCCCCAGGATAATCAACCATGACAAGATTGACATGACGAGAAAACCGGTTTGAGAGTTTATGTCTACCAGGATCTTTAGGCGAATTGCAAGCCCCAACAAATTGAATATTGTACAATTCAACCCATTGCATTTCCTTAGCGTCCCAAAATCCATTATGTTCGATCAATTGCCTCATAAGAGATATAACTTTCTGACAGTTATATTTATCTACACCAGGCAAGTTGATTTCATCACAAAATACTACTACCCATTTTCCAGAAATTTTAGGAGTAAACACAATCCCTTTCAGAGTTCTTTGATATTCACAGTATTGTTTTAATGATCTCATCAACAGGTCGGGTGAAGATTCTTTTGAGAAGTTTAATTGCAAAACGTCAAGATTATCGGCTTTTTTCAATACTTCTAGTAACGTCATCGTCTTACCTGATCCCGGAGGTCCACATAAAAGAAGAGTTTTATGTTCATTTAGAACGGAGTGAATTAAACTTTCATGTCTAACGGTATCTGTTGTCTGAACAACTGTGTTTGGATCAGATACTTGATTAGGCTCGAGTTCGGCAAATTGTAGTTTGGAACTCCAGTCGATCCAATCACCAGTCGGCAGGATATCACATTCTGTTATCGAGTCACACGGTTCAAGTGACTCAAACATTTGAGAGGTCGATAAAGTTTTTGCAAACTCTTGTCGTTGATCAAAATTACTATCACCAGCAAATGCCCAAATCAATGAACATATAGTCGACTTACTAATATACCCTTCACTAGCCTCATGGTTTGAGATTACCAACTTACGAATATACGATCTTATCAAATCAGCAAATGTCTTCACGTACCGATGACTGTTATATTCCATAATGTGGTCCAATTTCCTACTTTCTTCGAGAATAAAATCCAAACTTTTCCGGTCCATATACTGTTTTACAACTTCCACAAAGTTTCTTTGTAAAGCTAACAATTGGTCACTATCGATATCATCAAGGTCCAAAGGATTTGTGGCAGTTTGGTGTAATTCATATTCCATCAATGCATAAGCACTGACCGTATCGTCATCAAACCAAATCATACCACATCTACTGATCGTAGCCAAAGTAGTGGAGTGCAAATTATCAGTTTCAAAAACAATTCTAACATTTTCCGGTAATTCAATCCTTTCTCCGTTTGGTAATGTTAACACTTTGTTATCGTCAAGAACACTGTTGAGATTTTCTGCCCATTCAGGGTCAATATCACAATCAAAAATAACCCAACATGTTTTACTTATTTCTCCTCTTAAATTAGCTTTGATTCTTCTCAATATACTAGTGAACAACCCATCAGTCCATTCCCGTGTAACCAAATCCAAATTACCATATAACGTTTCTTTACTCATGATTTTAGCATCAATGATGAAACTTACATAATCTTTTTTAGTCACTTCTCTGACACCTTCCAAAAGTAGCTTCCGACATGAAGATTTTCCCGATCCGGCTTCGCCTACCATGATTATACCATGGTGAATAGACGAGAGTTGATTTAGTTGGAGAACTTTATTTATCCACAGTCCTTTGACATCTAACCCTTTTTGTATTCCTAATTTGTTGAGGGCTTGGAAAAGATTAGGTTCTTCAAAAGCACCCGTTTTAGTTCCAGGAAAGTATTTATCTTTCAAGGTGTCAAAAACTTCGACATCTTTCCTGATCAATTTAGGCAAAATACTTTCACAAATACTCCTTAGAATAATCAGATCTTCAGAAGTCATACTATTGATTAATTTGGAGCAATTACTAAGGACGGCTTTGAGAGCTCTTAAACCGAAATCATAATGACTTTGCTTCGTTACTGAAACTTCCAATTCTTGAAAAAAAGGAACGACTTTACCAGAAAGTCTTTTTGTATCTTTGAACCCTTGAGAAGCCAACA
Organism: Yamadazyma germanica; assembly: GCA_030574815.1. Lineage (NCBI taxonomy): Eukaryota > Fungi > Ascomycota > Pichiomycetes > Serinales > Debaryomycetaceae > Yamadazyma > Yamadazyma germanica. Next base: position 142,467 of record JAJMFS010000015.1, on the reverse strand, counting down.
ATACATCTACAATGATTTCTTTATCTGGCTTCTCCATGGAAAAACTTCTAAATAGCTTCTTCAAGTTCTCGGGTAATTCGTTTCTACCAACATACCCTGGATTCATAGTTACAAAAATTCCAGTCTGTTCAGAAACGTACAAGTTCTTACTTGAAAGTTCAACGACAGCTGATGGGTTCTTTAATCCAATTTCAATCGATTCGACTTGCGTAGAAACTGCTGATAAAAGCTTTTCGTCCAACCGATTAAATTCATCAAAACATCCCCAACAACCCACTTTACATAGCCCTAAAAAGATCCTGCTCATAGCCAGGTAATCAAAAGTATCATCACAATTGAATACAATAACCATCCTCCCTAAACTATCACCCAAAGCCTTAACTGATTCAGTTTTTCCAGTACCAGCAGGACCGAATGGGGACCCGCCTAGTTTTTGATTCAAAGCCTGGGTCATAGCTACAAAACATTTGCTTATAAGAGGAGTATGTACCAATTTTTGTGGTACGCCAAGATACTCAAACCCATAATCAAATTTGGCAGAAAATTGTTTTATAACTAAGCTCTTCAATAGATCTGTTTGAGGAGTAAAGTAATAAAGTAATTCTCTGTCAAGACAATCGAGGTTCCTAGAAAGATCAGCCTGGTGAATCAATTCAACTAACAAGTTTTGAATCTTTAGTCTTTCTAACCTTTCAGCGGTCTTAGCCAAATCACTCAATGTTTCGATGGTCTTTGTCACCATTTCCACCAGCACTTTCCGGTTCTCGGCAAGTTTAGTGAAGACTATTTGGTAGCAAAGAACGATCACCTGACAGGGTACATCCCTCAAAACATCTTTTAATTGAGTGGAAGGAGACTCATAGAGAGAAGCTATAGTATCCAAATTACTTTCGACTTGATTTGCAATTGTTAATTTAATTTCCAATTCAAGTTGGCTCAACCAATCAACCAATCCGGGGTACTTTACCAAGGAAACAGGTTGATTTAGTTTAACAATCTCACCCTGAGAACTTTGTATAGAAATTATACTTGAAGAATTTGAATCGAATTTAACTGAATCTACACCAATAAACAACTTACTCATATGACTGTTTATCTTTGTGAAATCAACTCCACTACCAATTAACTCAAGTAAATCTTCATTGCCGATGAAATAGAATCTAGCGAATTTATCCCGTTGTTTTTCGAGAAATTCTGAAAGCGATTTCCGAAGTTTAGAGAAACTATCAACTAGCTTGTCAAGAATATCGTGGAAATCGGGTATGAGCAAAACATCTATAGCTAGCTCTAATTGGTATACCTTTTTCATCGAATCAAACAATGTATAGGTCAAGTTATTAAATCTAGCGGATTCTACTGGTAAAATACTTGAAATACTGTTTTTGGAGCTGAAAATTCCATGTAAATATACCCATTGTCTTTGAACTTCAATCCAAATGTCTAATAGGATATAGAACGAATTTAATTTCGTTTCCAACTGAACTATGTCATGTTCAAAAGCCGGGAAGCTCGATGAACTACGCATACTTTTTAATTCATTCAAATCAGTCGTACAGTTTTCAAAAATCAAATCCCATGATTTAATAAGTTTATACCGATTATTAAAATTGAAAAAATCGAAAGATATTTCACTCCATTTCTCCTTGATTTTCTGAATATTTTCTTGTAGAGTATGTTCGTTATTAGCCTGGGTAACAATAGTTTTGATAGCCACTTCATGATTAGGTAAATTCAAATCCCATACATCCCCAAGAGAAAAAAGTTGATATTGTTTACCGGTATACCCAATAGTACTTAAAAGTTTCTTCCAGTGTCTGTCGTTTATGTAAGGATTCTTCAAATCCGATAAAAATTTATGTTGTTTCACCAAGTTTTTGGTGATTTGTTGGATTTCATCGAAAGCGGCATACTGACGAATTTTTATCGGTAAAAGTCTACAGGAGCCCAATAAATCATCCAACTTCAACCGAACATCTCTCATCTTAACGTCTGTCCATTTCAACAAACGAAGTTCTTCAATGGAATTGTGTAAAGAACTGATAGAAGACCAAACATCTGTGAAGTTTCTAATTTCACTGTTGATGTCGTTTAGTACTTCCACGTCAACAGTTGGAATAGAGAATCCTAGTTCATTTGAAATGGTATCTAGATCCAGTTTTAATTGAATTAAACCATTACATTTGTTAGAGAAATTACTCAATAAATTCAACACCAAAACTGGATTCATTTCTCCCGAAATGGGTTTCTTTATACCCCATTCGTCTTTGAATGTGATTATGTTTTCCGACAATTCAATTGAACTTCCAGTCACTTTCGATTTAATGAACTCAAAATTCTCAGAGATCACCAGTTGTTTCTTATCGAGAATAGATTCAATGGAAGTTGTTTTGCCCTCTACTTGTTCGGGATATACCCACTCCACTGGGAATCTATATCCAAATCTAGTCAATATCTTTGAGCAATCTTCGAGTAAATAAACCAAGTCTTTCCATCCATTTAAAGCACTTTTGTTGTTTATATAGAGCATCAAGTTAGAAACAAAACTTTTAGAATCCAAAGTATTGAAGTTCAAGGCTGATGCGGTAGAATCAAGTGTTTTTCCAAAATCACGGATATTGGTGTTATAAACATTAGCAAAATGTTTCAATAAATCCTGAATAAATGATTCATATTTAATATAAAATCTAGATTGAACACCCTCTAAAGAAATGGTACAAGCCCCAAATTTGACAGAATTCTTGTCGAATAAATCTCCTAATTTGGTGATTTTATGCATCGATGAACTCCATTCTTCTAACGAACCTGTCGGGGAAATCGTTTCTTCTTCAGAGTCGAGATCTATATTCACAAGATTGCTCAAAGTAGCCCAATTGGAGTAGTAATCTGTCAATTGTTGTACCAAATTTTCGATTCTTCTGAAGGCTTTTTGGACAGCTTCGCCAACAATTTCACCATCGATGACCACTTTTTGACCTAAAATACTTTGTTCCTCTACGGTTTTGAGAATCCCGTCCACTCTCTCGACCAATACCAGCTTGAATTCCCCGATAGAAGGCTCCATTACAATAGATTGATCGGCTATGAGTTTTAGAGAGTAGCCAGAGCCATCAGTAAGCTTTACCGCAAATTTTTCGAGTTCTTTCTGGCATTTAACATTCACCAACTCCAATAAATCGTCATTGACCTTTTTGAATAACAAATCTTTATTGGGGTAAGTATAGATTTCACCAATTGTTTCGTTCAAACCCGAAAGACTTGATTTAATGAGAGAATTTTCATAATCACATTGTCTTAGTTGATGAGAAAGGTTACTCAAATAGGAATCAAGCCTTGCAATAGTATTTAATTTGGTACTCCAAGACCCGACAAACGCCTGGAATCTTAAGAGAGATTTGAGAGACCTTGCTTCGATTAATCTTTCGTCGTCACCGGAATCAAGACCTTGGGAAATATACTCCCAATTTATATCTTTTAATTTCGTATATAGTGACACCATTTCCCTTTTGTCATCCTCAATCAAAACGTTGTATCGTAAACAATAATCTTTCTTCAAAGTTATGGAAAATATTCGTTTAACAGCGGTGATATTCTCGTTGAGTTCATTAATCAAAGGAAGTAATTTGTTGAATTTTTGAAATTCAAGTAGTATATTTACCGGGATCTTGAAACCCAAATTCTGAAAGAATAATACACATTCCCGGAGTTTTACAAGGTTAAAATTCACATTGACAACGAGATCTGACTCATGGTTTTTCAACAAGACTCTTAAAAGCTTTCCCCGTACTTCTACCTTGTTTTCCTCTATTTGAGCCGTAACATCTTTCAAGAACTTTATGAAAATGTCACTAGGATTAAATTTTTCCTTTAAAGCTACCACACTATCGTTTAACTTTCCTCCTATAGAGTATTTTGACCAGTCCTTTCCCACGAGAGATGACAAGTTCAGTTCATAAATCAGAATCTTATCGTTTATACTCAATGCTCTGATGAACTGAGTAATTACATCTTCAAAATTTCCGAATTTCGATAAAGAATCACATATACTTGACGAATTTAATGTGTCATTTTTAATCAATCCATTCACCTCCGATTTAGCGGTTTCCAAAATTTTCAATCTCATATCTTCTTTGATTAATACCAGTATATCAAACGTGTTTTCCACCTTCAAATATTTATATTTATCGGCTACCAACACGTAATCTTTAAAGGATTTACACGGTAGAAAGAGATTATTTAACTTGGTAACAATTAACGCTTGGATATCACCATAAACAAAAGAGTATGATTTGTTAGCACTTGACCAATTAAACGAACCATGTTTTGAAAAATCAAAAGGGTTCAAACTGGCTAATCTATTGAATTCCTCTAATAATTTTGGTTCCTGGTATTCAGTAAGAAAATTACGAATTATATACACGAGATTTTCATGCTGTTTTCTGATGTCTTTGAGCGATTCCAACCGATCTTTTATTTGATCCATAAAGTCTTGGTTAACTCTTACAATGAAGAATTTATCCTGGCGTTTTCTCAAGAGTTCCCGAATAAGGTTTACCATGAATTTTACGTTCAAATCAATCGACTCAAGAACATCATTAATATCATGTTCATAGCCAATATAAGTACTGAAATCTAGAGTCAAGAGATCAATTGTCATTAAAAGATGGCAGAATTTCACCAAGATTTCCTTGAGTATTAATTCGATTAGCAGCAAAGCTCTTGGTAAAGGGAAGTTGTTTATGGTCCTCAATCGTTTCAAATGAGTGAATATATCGGATACCAGGTCCTTAAACTTGCCAAGGTTTTTCTCCTTGACAGCTATTTCAAGATCAGTCAACGGGAGATCCTTCAAAAGCATGAGATTAGTCTTTGTTTCCAATTTTTTAGAACTTAATTGGGTATCGTTTGAGAAGCTTAGAGTCACATGAAATCTGTTGGCCTTTTTAAGAAGGTTAAGTGAGTTTTTCACGCCCGGAGCTTCTAATTGTTGTTCTATAGCGTTTAAAGAAATATCTAGCGAGTTCCAGAACTGAACTTCTTCATAAATATCGGTAGAATCAGCAGATAAATTGGTGATATTCAGGATTTCTCTCGTCCAACCATTTACCACTGTGGTTATTTCATTCAAGAGGGTTGAATCCGACAATAAATCATCAAACAGATCAATTTCGCCGTCAAATTGAGTGATTTTTGGGTGGATTGACGATAAAAGATCAGGAACCTGGGTCTTTTCCTGGAGGTTTTGCAACGATACCGATAATTCGGTGAACTTCTTCCTGGCATTTGTCACAAACAGTGATTCACTTACCCCCAGGATTTCAGGGATACTCAACAGTTCAAACACGGGAACAAGACCTAGATTTATCATTGATCTGAGCTTTAAAAATACATCATTTTCCCCAGATTTCAACGGAATCACAAGCGTTTGAAGCTGGCCCCAGCTCGTCACCGGATCTTTCGATTTGATGATAATAGCGATCTTCTCGGGATTTTCAAGTGTTTCCACTTGTGTGGTAATATGGAGTTTGGGAGTGAGGGCAGCGACAATTGAGTTGGAAACATGACTCTGGAGAAACGTTTCAAGCACTGATATGTCAGCCAGTGACACGTCATCAGAAGCGTCTGTCAACACGCCGTCGACAGACGTGTCACCTTCTAGCCCAAGAATTGACTGAATTTGGCGTATATATGGATCCATAAACTATCGCGATCGATATTATGATTATTTATGTTTTTTTGTGCAGGACGTGAGATGAGTTGAACAGGAATTGCAAGTCTTGTGTAGTGTCTACTTACCATTGGTAACCTATGGATACACCTCTATCCAAATGTAGTTGATCTACAATCCCCACGCCATATCAACGTCTATACTATATACATTCACCATATCCGGTACCCGCTACACCCACAATGGCCACCAAAACACTCACAATCTCTGGCCCACCAAACACCCCTACACCATCTCCATCCCGAAAAATCTTCTCACCATTTTTCACCAATTTTCAACCAATTCACACCGTTCAAATGTCGATGCAACCACCAGTTTTACCAATACCGGGAGATAACACCCAGTATTCCCAGCCAATGTACACCGGCCAGTTACAGAAAAAACAGGCGGAAGAAGGAAGTGCAGAATATTACTTCAACCAGGCTGCTGATTGGATGAGTGAGCATCCATATCTTACCACTGCTGGAGCCATCTCTATGGCTTACGTAGCCTCCGGGTTATTCAAATCGAAGAAGCCAGGAATCAACGGAAAATCCTTTATCACCGGAAGTTTCGGGCAAAAAATGTCGGCAAAAGAGGCATTACAGATATTGCAACTCAAAGAAAGTAATTTATCCCAGGCTAAATTAAAGGAACAGCATAGAAAATTGATGTTGGCTAATCATCCAGATAAGGGAGGTTCTCCCTTCTTGGCCACAAAGGTCAACGAAGCCAAAGATTTTTTGGATAAAAGAGGTGGAATGAAGAAGAAATGATGTAAATAGGATATGGAGAATAATGTACATAGACGGTACTTTTCGTAGATCGGTCGTCCTGCCAATTCTCGGACTTAACTAACATGGATCTTACTACTAGAAGTGTCGGTGGGATTTACACATTCTGCCGAAGTGTTCATCATACAACTTGCGGAGGTTATACTTCTTATCGCTCTCTTTGAAATATAATGGTGGACTTATCTGGGCTGAAGTATTTCCTGGTAAGAGACCAGTTTTCAACTAGCCCAAAAACTTTCCATCTTAATTGACTGATCAATGACGAAGAATTAACCATTGTAACTTCATCCATGCTAGCCGTTATGTGCAGGCTATGCCACAAACTATGCGGCACAAAGAGTATAAATACTTCAGATTTGACTTACATCAGAATGTGTCGTGTAAAGTGTCTAGAATATATTAAGTATAGTACATCTATAAACCATATTCGATTTTCACTGCCTTACCGAAATTTTCAAGGCCCCTAACTAAATCATCCAAAGGTACAGCAGCATAAGTACCTCTGAAGAATACAAAGTTTTTTTGACTAGCATTGAAAGGAACCTCTTGTTGAGGAGGAACAGAATTTCCTTCAACTTTAAACCAAGAACCAGGAATCATTAAACAACCTTGTTTCAAAGCTTGATCATAAAAATCCTTTTCAATTTTGGAAACATCTCTATCGTATTCTTCGAATTTAGGATGTTTGGAAGCATCAAGATAAATAGTAAAGAACATTCCTGCTACGGGAGGAACAAAAGTTACATAATCTAAAGGAACATAATCATTAATAGCATCGATACATACATCTCTTTTATGAGTATATTCTTGTCTAATTTTTATCAACCATTCTAAGTATCCCGATTGTCCCCAGTTATGTAACAATTCATTGACCAAAGATTGAGTTAAACCAGATGGGTTTTGAATACTAACCTCATGTAATCTGACGATTCTTTCCAAGATTTTCTCTTGTCCAGCAATCCATCCAAATCTTAAACCTGGAGCCAAGACTTTAGAAAAAGAATCTAATCTCAATACTCTACCTTCAACATCCATTGAAAGAAATGATGGAACTAAAGCTTTCAAAAACTCTTGGTGGTTGTGAACACCCTTTCCCTCTCTAGCCGATTTATCGGTGGTATAAGTTTCCATTTGCAAGAAGAAATAAGGTTCATCTTCAACAATAATTATATCGTGTTTACAAGCAATTTCATAAACTTTTCTTCTTCTCTCCCCACTCAAACAAGATCCAGTAGGGTTTTGACCAGTAGGAATCGTGTATAATAACTTAGGTTTAACTCCAACCCAACTATCCAATATAGCCCCCAATTTCTCCGGTAAAATTCCTTCAGTATCCATTGGAACTGGGAAAGTATTAACCCCCAACCCATTGCAAGTTTCCAAAGAAGAAGAGAAAGAATGATCTTCCACAAGAATAGTCTCACCTCTCTCAGTAAAAGTCCTTAATACCGAGTCCCATGCTTCGGTATTACCAGCAGTGGCTATTGATTTCAACCCCTTGTATGGAGTGCCATGGACCATTTGATTGTGTTCATCAATGAACTTCATGATTTCAGTATGCCCTTCGGTAAACCCGTACTGCAATGATCTGGCCAATTCAATGGTGTTTGCAGCACCTTTTTTTTTATCGACTTTGATGTCTTCAAACTTGGTCGCTTTTGCCCCAATTCCGTCAGAAAATGGTGCTTGCGGAACCGAAGCACTAATGGTTTCAAATGGGAAATATTCCGATAATGGTAATCCACCACCCAAAAAGGTGATTCCGGGTTTCCCGTAGTATATGAAAGCTTCCTTAAGAGGGGAAGGTTTTCTTGACTTGGCTTCAATGGAAAGAAGATGGGTAAGATCTTTTGGTTCGGACATATTGGACGTGTCAATTTGGGAATTTAGTGGTTTTTCAGTAGAATTTAAATGGGAAAATTTCGGGCTTTATACTCGGAGCTTGTGGTGCGACGATCCGCGATAAGATTACTCATAGACTCGAATGTACAGGAACGGAATTGGCATAGAGATAATGGGAGGAAGTTATAACGAGTGGAGTTGGAGTGGAGTTGGAGTGGAGTTAGATGATAGAGTTGGTTCGGGAGATATCGGAGCAGTACATATTCCGAGACATAAGGAATAAACAGGCCAATAGACTTTTAGACGTGAGAGATACTTCGGACAAAGTCATTGTATGTATGTATGTATCATATGCTAATGTAGGGTTTATAACGGTTACCTCAATTGCAGAAATGCATCTAACAACACCGACGAAGGAGGTTCATCGGTCTTATTTTTTTCAAATACATTCCAGAACCGTAAAGTTTCATCACCGGCCCCCGTTACTATAGTCTCCCCATCAGGAGATAATGATAAATATAACACTCTATAAGTATGACCAGTTAATTGAGCAATTTGTTGCATGGTTGGATATTTCCAAACGATGATTTGATTTCTTGAATATCCATGAGTTGATACGATTTCATTCAGATTTTTACTCCACACTAAATTACAAACTTGAGATCCGGTATTGACATCGCTTAACATATTACCGGTAATTGTGTTCCAAGTTTTGATTGTTTTGTCAGCAGTACCACCACCACTGGCTAATATACCTCTTTGGTGAGGTGACCAAGTTATTGCTTTAACAGCAGCAGTATGATCCTTGAATTCATGAATTGGTTTGGTATTTAATCCATCCCATATATATAACATATTATCGTTTCCACCACTAGCGAGTTTGTTTTCTTCGACATTCCATTTTAATCCACAAACTTCTTGTTTATGATTATCGAATTTATTGACATAATGTTGTTCGATTCTTACATCTCTATTCAATATACTGCGGTCTCTTGAGCCACTAGATAATATATGTTCATTCCATGCTAATGAGCTGACCCGCAAACTATGACCAGACATGGTCCGAACACATTTCATCTTTGTGGCATCCCAAATTTCCACCAAACCTTTTGAAGTTCCAAGGGCTAAATGAGTTCCTGAACCTATCCAATTAAGACTTGTGATTTTCTCTTTATTCCCAAGTTGACAAAGTCGATCAACCGATTGAGTTGAACCATCCCAGAGATATACACTATCTCCAAGACCCACCGCCAAAATATCCTGTTGACCCCAATCGACTAGATTCAAATAGAAATCATCCAGTAGTTCAGGAGCATCAAGGACACGATAAGGGACTTTGGAGATATTTCTCGGTTTTTTCTGGGGTGATAAAAGCAATTTTTGGGACTCTTGTCTAACGGGAGAAAGAGAATATATTTCACTTTGAATATCTCGGGATATAGGACGATTTTTACTTGGTGATTGGTAAGTGAAAAGATTAGTTTTTTGACGTGGGGTATTAGTTATATCAGGGGAATCGGCATCATTTGGAGGCGGTGTTGTTCTACCGGATGTAGGAATGCCGCTGGGAAGACCACTAGGAATATGAGGACCCGTCGATGTGGTAGTACTGGAACTAGCACTTGGTAGTATAGGAGTTGAGATATTCGACAACGAGTCAGTCGATCTACTTGACGCCTGATTCGTGAATATACTAGAACTGTTGAAACTGGGATTGAAATTTCCCGTGCTATTAGGTCTTTTAGATATCGATTTAGTCGAAGTCGATACCATTGGCACATTATCACCAAACAATTCGTTCTTTAACACGGTACTAAAAGTCCGGTTCGCCTCTTCCTCCTTCTGCAATTCAATTTCATTATCACTCCTGTCTCTGTTCCGTAGATTGGGTAAGATCTCCTTATTATTTAATGAAAAGGCGGCTTGTAAATCCACCCCAGTTCGATTGGGGATATATCGATCACTAAAGATCGATTTTTGATTGTTTCTTCGCCTGGGAGATGTGGAAGGTAATGGGTTATCTTTTGGATGGGGCGGATCTAGATTACGTGTTGATCTCGAGGGCGATGCAGGGGTTTGGAATATATCTTTTCTTGACATTGGTGGGTTACAAACTGCGCGAGTGAGGGAGGAAATGTGGAAAATGTGGAAAATGTGAGGAGAATGCGAGGAAAATGCCACCAAATGTGGGATAAGGGAAACAACCGCTACAGACAATGCGAGACGAAGTTTTAGATAAAATATTCCGTGCACGACCGGTGGTATTATTTTTGTTTTTGGTTTGGGTTGGGTTGGTTTCTTTTCGATTATTATTAGCATTTGTGGTGGGGGTGTTGTATCTGTGGAAATTATTCTATCTAATTCCTATTCTGTTGATTTTTTTTCCTTATCTTTTTTTTGCTTCATATTTGTGTTTTTTACAAATGCTACATTGTGTAAATCTTATTCTGTAATGGCTGCAAATTTTACGCTAACAGTAAATTAGCTTGGGTCGTGCGTGGTGAAAGGATGCTAGTGTAGAGATAGACACAAGGAAATGGTTGAATGAACAGGTGTGGGTGTATACACATATATAGAGTCATACATGTACAATCACAAACACACCCACATATAGACATACATGCACAAACACCCACACATTAACTACTATAATATAGATCTCCCACCCACTCACTCACTCACCCACTCACGTCGCAGCCATTACACCTCTCACTCCACACCGCACACCCCAGCCAATAAAATTCAAGTCAATGCTTTTACGCACAGAAAAAAATTTGAAAAACTATTCTTATTATTCCCACTATACACAATGTTACAAGCCATAACATCAGCCAAAAATCAACTATCCAGGTCGTGTGCCACAAGCGTCAAATGCCTCCTCCAAACCAGAAACTCCTCCATAATTTCCGTTCACAGAGATACCAGTGAAGATAATCCAAATGTACCTTTCGAATTCACCAGTGACAACCTCAAAAGAGCCGATGAAATTATCGCCAAATATCCTCCCCAATACAAAAAGGGGGCTTGCATGCCACTCTTGGATTTAGGCCAACGTCAATTAGGATTCACCTCCATTTCTGTCATGAATTATGTCGCCAAATTATTAGATATGCCTCCAATGAGAGTATATGAAGTAGCCACTTTTTATACCATGTATAATAGAAAACCAGTGGGTAAATATAACATTCAAATCTGTACCACCACTCCATGTCAATTATGTGGTTCTGATGAAATAATGGATGCTGTCACCAACCATTTGAATATCAAACCGGGACAAACCACCGATGATAAATTATTTACTTTACAAGAAGTGGAATGTTTGGGGGCTTGTGTTAATGCTCCAATGTTGGCGGTTAATGATGATTATCATGAGGATTTGACCGGTCCAAAGACTGTTGAATTATTGAAACAATTACAAGCCGGTAAGGAGTTGAAGGACTGTGGTCCTGTTAGTGGTAGAGAATCGTGTGAGCCTTTTAGTGGGGCTAAAGTGTTGTTGGGAGATGAACCAACTGATATTAGAAAATTCACTAGATCCGATTTATAATCTTGCATAATATATACGATAGTAAGTGTGCTGGCCATCGGCTGTAGTTTCGTGCTTCTGACTGTCTATCTCTTTTTGGACGTGTACTGTATATAAGAGTTTGAATTTGCAGCTATTCAGTTATTGAAGAATTGCAGTTGTTGCAATAGTTGCAGTATTATAGCCTTGCAGTATTAAAGTATTGGAAGAGTTTGATGTCTACGTAAATATATGCTCTTCACCCTTCATTCCCTTTTGTTTTCTAACTAGGCTTTTATCAAAGCTCTACATTAACATAGTTACGCCGTAAAACTGATAAAATATAAAGAAGAGCTCATCTCTTATAAAATTGAAAACTAACACTATACCAGTTAAAGATAGGAACTAGAATTTTTGCCCAGTGTCTTCTTCTGTCTGGTGTCCAGTGTCCTCTTCTTCTAGTGTCCAGTCCAGGCTCCAATGTGGCAGTGTACAGTGTCCAGCGTATTTCTCATACCGCCTTACCTCACCAGTTTTACCCCATACGAAAATATCAATTTTTAACCAATTTTCTCCCAAAAAACGCCTAGCCATCATATCACACTACCATATATCACATCCCCGTTCCCCGTTTCCATTCAAACCCCCCCAATCTCAAGTAACCAGTCCTTCGAATTTGTAGCGGTGTAAGGGTCTCTTCCCTTCCGCACTTATCGACCCGCACTTATCGACCCGTCACCGTTATCATCCAATGTCACGGGACTGGAAAAAGCAAATTTCAATCTGAAAAATTAATAGTCATTTCCAACATTCACCATGCCACCAAAACCAAAAGCCAAATCTTACAACTTAGAAACAGAACTCGTGTTCTCCAAAAGCAACGACCAATATAATGCCTCCGTGCCCCCACTATACCAATCAGCTACCTTCAAACAGGATTCGTTAGATAATATGGGACAATACGATTATACAAGATCTGGGAATCCCACCAGAACTTATCTCCAAAACAACATGGCCCGGATCATGAAAGCCGATCATGCATTTGCCGTCACCAGTGGAATGGGATGTTTAGACGTTATAACTCGGTTGCTTGAACCGGGAGATGAAGTGATTGCCGGAGACGATTTATACGGAGGTACCCACCGGTTATTGACGTACCTCAATAAGAAGGGGGATTTGAAGGTTAGTCATCACGACACCACCAATACCGAGTTACTTATCTCGAAGATCAGTACATCGACGAAAATGATATTTCTTGAAAGTCCAACCAATCCATTGATCAAGTGTGTCGATGTCCGTAGTATAGCCAAGGCAGCCCATGAGATTAATCCTGATGTAATTGTGGTATTTGACAATACCATGATGTCTCCAGTGTTGATGACTCCTTTGGACTTGGGAGTCGATATCCAGTATGAGTCTGCTACCAAGTATCTTAATGGACATCATGATATTATGGCAGGGATCATTGCTACTCGTAGTCAATCTTTGGCAGAAAGAGTGTATTTTGTGATCAATTCAACTGGTTGTGGATTATCACCTTTTGATTCCTGGTTGTTATGCAGAGGGTTGAAGACTTTGGCGATTAGAGTTGAAAGACAACAAGAAAATTGTCAAAGAATAGCGGAATTCTTGAATAATATCGGGTTTAAAGTTAGGTATCCGGGATTGAAAAACCATCCTCAACATCAACTTCACCAATCTATGTGTAAAGGTTCTGGGGGTGTATTGAGTTTTGAAACTGGTAATATTAAGATGTCGGAGAAAATCGTGGAAAACACCGACATTTTTGGTATAGCCGTTTCGTTTGGATGTGTCAATTCCTTGATTTCAATGCCTTGTAAAATGTCCCATGCTTCTATTGATGCTAAGACCAGAGAAGAAAGAGATTTCCCAGAAGATTTGATCCGGTTGTGTATTGGAATTGAAAACTGTGACGATTTAATTGATGATTTGACCAAGGCTTTGTTGAAGGCTGGGGCCGTTAAGGTTAATCAGAAGGATGAGCTTTATAATGCTGTCAATGTTCAATTCAAGTTGTAGGAAGAGACGTAAGAATATATTCTATAATATCAAGTGGCATTCTATTCAATCTATATTCATTATATATTCATTATATATTCATTATATATTCAATCTATATTCAATCTATATTCTATATCATATTCTACATCATATTCTCATATACATCACTTATCCCCATCCTCCATCACCCCATCCTCCACACGACCACCCCCAACACGTCTCCCACGCGACGCGATTTTTCATCTACTTGACACTATTTCACACCATTTCACACCATGGATACCGGAGTACTTCAAAAACTCTACTCTGTAGACCACAAACAATACTATGAGACCCACCCATTCACGGTGCAAATCATCAACATGAAACACTACGAAGTGGGGAAATCCCGGGTCATGTTATTTGACGGCAAATATACCGCACAAGCAGTGATGGATAAAGAGTTGATTGATAAATTGGTGGGTCAAGGATTCCAGAAATCGTCTTTGATCAAGGTCATCAAACAAATGTGTTTTGAAGAACTGAAACTTTACACTTTGATTAAAGAGGCGGAAATCATTGAACAGTCTTACCCGATTGACTCATCTAATCATATTAAAATCTCGGAATATTTCAATCAACACCCGGAGGAAAACTACTATAACAAAAGTGGTGGTGGTGGTGTCGTTAAACAAAAGTCATTCACCCCTACCCCAACTGCTAAAAAACCGGAAAATGACACGTTTCAAGGTCAAAAAATCACCCCAATTGAACTGTTATCACCTTACCAAAATAATTGGGTGATTAAAGCAAGAGTTACTTATAAAGGGGATCTTAGATCTTGGCAAAATGCCAAAGGTAGTGGGAACTTGTTTAATATTAATTTATTGGATGATTCAGATCAAATTAGAGCTACTGCCTTCAATGAGGTGGCTGTTAAATTACATGGTTTGGTTGAAGAAGGGAAAGTTTATTTCATTTCAAAGGCAAGACTTCAAACTTCAAAACCTCAATTTTCAAAATTGAGTCATCCTTATGAATTATCCTTGGATAGGGAATCGATAGTCGAAGAATGCTTTGATAATACTGATGATATTCCTAAATTGAAGTTTGAATTTACTAAATTGAATAAGATTCAAAACTCGGAACCAAATGCTATAGTTGATGTCATCGGGGTCTTGAGAGAAGTCAAACCAGCTTTTCAAATCGTTTCAAAGGCTACCGGTAAACCTTTTGATAGAAGAGATATTGATATAGTTGATGATTCCAATTTTTCAATAACTGTTGGTTTATGGAATCAAACTGCTTTGAATTTTAGTTTACCTGAAGGTACCGTGGTTGGTTTCAAAGGTTGTAAAGTTTCGGATTTCGGTGGTAGAAGTTTAACTTTAACTCAAGCTGGTACATTTTTACCAACTCCTGATACCCCCGAAGCTTATCAATTAAAAGGTTGGTATGATAATCAAGGTTCAAAGGAATCTTTCCAAACTCTCAAGACTGAATCAAATGGTAATAATTTTATGAATAACAGAAAAACTATTTTACAAGCTCAAGAAGAAAATTTGGGATTGAATGAACAACCAGATTTCTTTTCAACAAAGGCAACTATAAATTTCTTGAAAAAAGATAATTTTTCTTATCCTGCTTGTATTAATAAACCTGAAGGTAATGCTAATGCTTGTAATAGAAAAATCATTGAACAAAGTGATGGTTGGAGATGTGAAAAATGTGATATTAATTATGATGAACCAAATTATAGATACATTTTATCTGCTTCGGTAATGGATTCTACTGGTCAATTATGGTTAACTTTATTTGATCAAGAAGCTACCAAATTATTGGGTAAAACTGCCAATGAAATGAAACATTTAAAAGACCAAGATGATCCTGAATTCGATGAGACCATGGAAAAAGCTATCATGAAAGAATTTGGTCTTAGAGTCAAGGCAAGACAAGATAGTTATAATGGAACTACGAGAATTAGATATCAAGCCATGGGTATTTATGAGCTTGATTTCATCGCTGAATGTGATCAATTGATCAAGGAGTTGGATGCTGTTTTGTAGTTTGTGTTTGTATGTTCTTAGTGATGATGTAGTGAATTTTGTGTATTTCGCTGTTGATGAATATATGTTTCTTCTCTAGTAATTCTGCTTATTGAATTCGACTAATCCATTGGTTTGTAACCAAAATTTCTTCAACACGTCGTTGGCCAGTCTCTGACCTCTTGTGAAAAGTAATTTTTCGATAAACGTCTTTTTATCTGTATCATTTATATGTTTCAAATCTATGTTACCTAGAGTACTGATTAACCAATTCTTAGCAAATAATTGGTACTTTGAAAGTATACTTCTAAATATGATATAATAATATTCTAACGAAGAACGGGAATTATTCATAAAAGAAGTGATCAATTCTTGCACCAATATCTGTCCCCAATTATCAACGAGAATGCTTTTAACTACAGCTTGATCTTGTTGGTTACCCCTTTTTAAGTTAAGTAAATTGCTCCAAAATTTCAGGAGTGATTTAATTAAAGTGACTTCATTAGATTTGAAGCTATGGCATACAAATTCGAGAATTTGATTGAATTCATTCACGTTATTATAGAGTAAGAGCCCCGGCTTCTTCTCCAAGACACTGGAGAAAACATCTATACTACTTGAAATCAAATCAGGATCGAGGTCATTACTCTTGAAGTGAGGAATGAATATGCCGTTTATGAGAAGACGAAATGTTTCTTCGGTTAATTGTTTGTGGTTGGTGATGACAATAGTTTCAATCAATTTGTAAATATGGAAAACAGAATTAGCATCACTACATTGGGATTTTTGGAACAAATAATTGAATATAACTTGTAAGTCGATTTTGAAAGGATTATTTATAGGCTCATTCATACCGGACTTTAGTACAAGACAGCATATTTCGGTAATATTGGCTTTATTTCTGAACCGATGATAATCAATAGAGTACGATTGAATAATACCCAATATCAACGGTTTAAGATCATGGTCATCTTTTTCCCAAAACTCAGAAATTGCAGCGGTCTCTTGGGGATTATAAAGATTTTCAACATCATCTGGTAATATACTCGCTTTACCGATTTCATTTACACAAGATAACAAAGAAATCAAATAATCTTCCATCGGTTCATCTAGAACCAGAGATTGCATTAAATTCCTTGCCTTCGAATCTATAACAGTTAGAAGATCAAGCAACAAATCAGCAAATAAATAAGGTTGTTTCAAGTATGCCGATTGGCCAATTGATACATATGAATTAGTCATTCTAGTCCGGATTAAATTATCAATCAGATCATTCTGGATCATTTCACTCAAAAGATTCTTCAAGGTTGGCAAGAACACCGTTAAATTGTTAGGGCATTCTTGGCAAATATTAAGAATAGTCTTTGAAGAAGTTAATGAGAGTTGGGGATTGTTGGAATTAATGACAATGTTAAATAGAAAATCCAATATATTCCCAAGGTATGTTGGACCATATTCGGTTTTAAGATAAAACTGAATAGATGAAATATAGTTGATGATAGTGGAGATGATATGATAATAATTAGGGACATTATCCGTCAAGCTTGGAAGTATATCGAATAATCCACTTGCTACTAGTTTGTTGGTACAAGGAAGTAATAAATTACTTTGACTTTCATAAAATGTCGAATCATCATTAACCTTGTACAAGATATACAAAGTAGCTTCTAAATCAGTTATTTGGCCGTCTTTGATTTGATTACTCGCTAATTGAGACATATTCTCATAGAATGGGAGTTTCAATAACGAATATATGATGGAGAAAAAGTCACCCACATTGGATTTAAAAAAGAAAAACTCCGATTGATTAAGCTGGAGTTTATCTGGAGGTGGGAGCTTTATTTTGTCCCAATATATCATGCACACTTGATTACAAATATCATTTCTTACCGACATAAAATTGTCCAAAACATCTGGTCCCTGATCGGTATAATAAGTGATCAAAGTCTCTTCATCATCAATAAATATATTGAAAAACTCTTCCCAGAATGGAAGAAATTGATCACTAATTGTTTCTTCTATCTTAGCAGCCCCGGGGAAATTTGTAAGTTTCAAAACGAAATTAACAATATAACTATTAATCGGTTCGGTTAAATGTTTTGTAATTGATAATAAATCATTCAGAAGATAAATAATCACCAAGTTTACAAAGCCCGCCACTTCCTCTTCATATTCGTCCCGTAAATCTGTAAACACTATATCTCTTATGAAATTTGGACCAAACTTATTATCTTGGAATAAAAGCGATTTCATATAAAAGCGATTATCCAGATTCAACATCATCGGATTCATTTCCAAGATCTCGGTCAAAGCCATGACAGATTTATTAATCAACACCATCGATTCGGAGTCTGTGGATGCAAAATTCTCCAAGAATTTAAAGAGATATTTCACCAATTGTTCCACATTCGTATAACGGACTGGCGACTGAGATTCAGCCATAGATATATAACTAATCCATGAATATAAACAAGCCAAACTTTGATTGTGAACAGAGAAAGGAATGGTGGCCACTGAATTTAAATGAGTATATACAGTGTAGACAGTGGGATATATCAGATGATAAATGACTTGATGGAAGTGTTTAACCATTTCTTTTTTCACCAGCTCTTCGACCAAAATGGCAGCAAAATTCAAGATAATTTCAAAGCTTTTCTGGTCCAAACTGTCCAAATTCAACGAAGTACTCCCCAGCAATTGGTATAGTAGTAATTCCATCGGATTGGCCATTTTCGGGTAATTGTGCATGTACAAGATACTCAAGTCAGAGATGAGCTTTCTGGCAACCAATGGATCGTTTGAAATGGAAATAAAACGAGTGATATCGTTTAAAAATGTTTGTAGCGTGTTCTGTGGCAAGTCATGTATGTTATTGATGAGAATGCCATAAGTTAAAGCTCCAAAGTACTGGCAATTCTTGTCGTCAGTTTCCAAAAGAGCCTTTGCGAGCAGACCATCGTCTTGACGTTGTACATCAAGAAGATGGGACTGGATTGATTGGATTTCCTGGGGGTTTCGGGAGGAGTATAGTAGGTTTATATTCTGTGGTTAGTAAGAAAGTGAACAAGGGGGATAGAGGGGATATACGTACATTTACTATGTGTTGGAGCATGGAGGTGGGAGTGGGAGCTGGGAGCTGGAGGTGGATAGCGAGAGCTGGAGGTGAGTAGCGAGAGCTGGAGGTGAGTAGCGAGAGCTGGAGGTGAGTAGCGAGAGCTGGAGGTGAGTAGCGAGAGCTGGAGGTGAGTAGCGAGAGCTGGAGAGGGTGCAGGACGACAAGTGAGAAGAGAAGGAAGAAAGTCAAACGTCCCAAGTGCGAAGTCTCAAATGTGAGAAGCTCATGTGGGAAATGTAACGTGAGCCAAAGGCCGAGATTGCACCACTCACAAATATGCGGCGCCGGTTTTGTCACTTTTCTGTCTTGTTTTTTCTCTTTTTTGTTCTCTTGTTTTTTCTCTTCTATCATTTCATCTATCATTCCCTCTATCATTCCCTCTATCATTTCATCTATCTTGTATCTCTCTTTCCTGTCTTTTCCCCTTCCCTCCCCACCTAACTCTCTTATTTCCATTCTCCCTCTATATCGGACCCTTGCGTGCCCCCACCACCGCGAACGACCTATCATCAAATATCAATTTCCCACTTTTTCTATACTAAACATGATGATGCAACGTAGAACTTCCAGAGCTCAGTGCAACAACTGTACCTGCTCTCCAGGCTTATTATCAAGAAACAACAGAAGAAGCTCGGCCATCGCCAGACAGATTACCTTGAGAAGGACCGGCACTACTGGCAGTAGACCCGGTAGTAGAAAGGGTTCAGTGTTTTCCATCGATGCTTCCACCTTATGTCAACCAGACACTAAGGAAATCAACACTTCCAAGAGATTGGAGAAATTGAGAAATGTCATGGAAGAATACAACTTGGCGGTTTATATTGTTCCAAGTGAAGATGAACATCAGTCGGAATACGTGTCTTTGGCAGACCAAAAAAGAAGCTTCATCTCGGGGTTCCAAGGTAGCGCTGGGGTGGCTATTATTACCCGTGATGTCACTTGTATGAACTCAACTCCTGAAGGGTTGGCCACTTTATCCACCGATGCTAGATATTTTAGTCAAGCTATGAGTGAAATGGATTTTAACTGGACCCTTTTGAGACAAGGGGCTATTAATGAACCATGTTGGGAAAATTGGGCTATCGACCAAGCTATTCGACTGTCCTTAGATCTGGGGGCTAAAGCTAATATTGGTGTTGATCCTAAATTGATTACTTATGATGAATATTTGAAGTTTAATGAATTGATTACTGCTCAATTAAAGAAACATCCAAAAGCCGAAGTTGAATTTGTTCCAATCAAGGAGAATTTAATCTATAAGATCTGGGAGAATTTCGAATCGTTACCGCCAAATACAAAGAAACCAATTAAAAAATTAGATACCAAATATTGCGGTGAAGAATTTCTGGTCAAGTTGAATAAAGTGATCAAAACTATTGATGAAAACAATGGTGATGCATTAGTCATAACTGCGTTGGATGAAATAGCTTGGTTATTGAATTTAAGAGGGGCTGATATAACTTATAATCCCTTGTTTTATAGTTATTTGATTATAAATGCTAATAAGGATGTATTGTTGTTTGTTGATTCTTCAAGATTCGATGATGGTATTACTGAATATCTTACTGCTAACAATATTACTGTATTGGATTATGAATCATTCTGGACTCATATATTTAATTTCGCTAAAGATTTGAATTTAGAAGATAAACGATTATTAATTACGAAAAATGCATCTTGGGAATTGGTCAGAAACTTGAAATGTTCCTTTAGTCAATTGACCAGAAGTCCCATTGAAGATTTAAAAGCTATCAAGAATAAGACTGAAATTTCAGGAGCAAGATTGGCTAGTTTAAAAGATGGTAGAGCTTTGTGTAAATTTTTTGCATGGTTAGAAAACCAATTAAATGAACAAAATGAAATGATTGACGAAGTTTCGGCTGATAAACAATTGACAATTTTTAGAAAAGAAGAGACAAATTTTGTTGAATTATCATTCGAAACTATTTCTGCATCTGCGGCCAATGCTGCTATAATTCATTATACTCCTTCGGCCACTAATTATTCGATGATTAATCCTGATAAAATTTATTTAAATGATTCCGGTTCTCATTTCTTGGAAGGTACTACTGATATCACCAGAACAGTTCATATGGGTAAACCAAGATCTATTGAAAAAAGAAATTATACTTTGGTATTGAAGGGACTTGTTGGATTAAGTGATTTGAAATTCCCCGAAAATTCAAAAGGGGCATATCTAGATTCAATTGCTAGACAACATTTATGGAAGTATAATCTAGATTACGGTCATGGTACATCTCATGGAATTGGATCATATCTTAATGTTCATGAAGGTCCTGTTAGCATTGGATTAAGACCCGCCGCTTTCACTTCTTTCATTCAACCAGGTAATATCATCTCAAATGAACCGGGATATTATGAAGAAGGTGAATATGGTATTAGATTAGAAAATGACATGGTAGTTAAAGAAACTAATAAAGTGTATAATGGTAAGAAATTTTACGAGTTTGAAACTTTAACAAGAGTTCCATTTTGTAAAAAGTTGATTGATATTTCTTTATTGACTCAAGTGGAAAAGAAATGGATTAATGATTACCATAAAACAATTTGGGATGAATTATCCCCATCGTTTGATAAAAATTCTATTTATTACAAATGGTTAGCTAGAGAAACTACTGCTATTTAGGACAATATAAGGGCTGTGTAAAGGCAGATCTCTATATCTCTCTATTCCTTGTCTGTCTCTTTTTTGCAACCATCATACCAGACCCACCGCAATCCACGCAGCCAGTCCACGCAGCCAATCACCGCCATCACCAGCCAACACCGCCATGACGTAGCCAATGTCCCTCCCCCAATAAGTGCGCGAAAAATTCCGGTGACTCAGTGCGCTTACTAACTTCTCCCCCTCACCAGCCAATCAATGAAAACCAAACTTTGCTTACGGTCGTGCGTGCCCACCAAGCACTCTCATTAATTGAGAAAATATTTGTCATTTTTCTACTACACATATCATAATGCTTCGTCAATTGCCAATTGCATTATCAAAAAATCTAATACATTCCAACGCCACAAGCTATGAAATGTTCGTCACTTCAAAGCGCTTCATGAGATATGATAGTGGCTCGTCAAACGCCAACCCGCCATCGACTCCCGCCGTTGAAAAAAATGGGAAAAGATATATTCAAACAATCCCTATAACCAACAAACTGACGGGGGATTTTTATGCCGGTTTAAATTACAACATGAACCAAATCAAAACTAAGCATAATGTGGATACTACCAGTTCGTTACAGGGAAGTAAATGGAATCCACATAAAATAAAAGAGATCAAGGAGACAACTCCTTTACGGAGAAGTAGAGCTTCAAGGTTCAAAAAGAGGGAACAGAAAGAGAAAGAAGTGGAGCCGGTACAGAATCAAACTGCTTCCGCTTCAGTAGCTGCCCCTACTCCAGCTGCTGAAACATCTGCTGCTTCCGAAACATCTGCTGCTTCATCCACCGCTACCAAAGCCACTTCCACTGCATCCACTTCTGC
The DNA here is from genome assembly GCA_030574815.1 of Yamadazyma germanica. NCBI lineage: Eukaryota > Fungi > Ascomycota > Pichiomycetes > Serinales > Debaryomycetaceae > Yamadazyma > Yamadazyma germanica. The sequence goes on along the minus strand of JAJMFS010000015.1, from coordinate 119,962 downwards.
ATCTACTTCCACATCCGCATCTACGCCGGCCACAAAGCCTGTGGTATCGGAAACTGCTAACGCCGATTCTACCACTGCTGCTCCTGCTCCAAAGAAGAAAAGAAGAGTCCTTAAACCTAGAAAAGCAATCATATCTCTCAGTCCGAATGCCGTCGAGCATTTAAGGGGATTGATGGAGAAACCTCAAGGTAAATACATCAGAATTGGTGTGCAAAATAGAGGTTGTTCAGGTTTAACTTACAACTTGGAATACGTGAATGAAAGTGGGAAATTCGATGAATTAGTCGAGCAAGATGGAGTAAAAGTATTCATAGATTCCAAAGCTCTTTTCTCAATTGTCGGCTCTGAAATGGATTGGTTAGAAGATAAGTTATCTTCAAGATTCATCTTCAAAAATCCAAATTCTAAAGGTACTTGTGGATGTGGTGAATCTTTCATGGTGTAGATTAGATAGGTATTATTGCATAGTTACGATAGAAATGAATATTAAACAATTGTAGTTTGTAAGTTGTAGAGACGCTAGAAAGAAAGCTGAATCAAAGATCTTCTTGATCAGTTATCCATATCACAAATTTACTATATAATGTATATTTTACAGACCTGGCTTGGTCTGAATCACCGGACTGACCCCAGAGTGATTCAATTGCGGAGTCCGACTTTCGGAAGTAGTGCGGTGGATAATAAATCAGCCAGTGATGGTCAAGCTAAATAAAATCAAATACGATTTGGGTGAAAAATATTGAAAATTAGCCCAACTGGACTCCAAAGTGTATATATGCTACTTACAAGCCATTTCTAATTTACAGGAATTTTTCAGGTGATTTTCATGCAGTTTCAGCCATATTTGTCACTTTCTCATCATAATAGAGTATGGCTGCAAAATTGACCAATGCAATTATTTTTGATCACCACACATTATTAAAGATTTCCTTCATAACAGTATATAGCTATTCAGCCATACGTATACAAGTAATGTACTTATTAAGTCGACTGCTATCAACCTGACATCTCTGACACACACCTCTCTTATCTACCCACGCATCAACCTGATTTTCGGGATTGCATCTGTGTCTCAAAAATGGCTGCAAAATCTATTTGTACCATCCTCAACCATATAAATTGAATTCCCAGATTAATTTTTGAGAGTTTCCTCTTCACCTACTTCCTTGAATCCACAAATCCAAAATGAAGTTCCAATATCCCGTCCTTTTATCAATTTTATCCGTTGTTAGTGCAGGTCAAGCTCCAAAAGTTAAAAAGAATCCAGCTGATGTTGTTGCCATTGCTGATTTCCCATTTGGTGGTCAACAAATTTTAGGTAATATCGTTTTCACTGCTAAAAAGGGTAAGAAAATCAATGTCCATGTTGATGTAACCAAATTACCAAAAGAAGGAGGTCCATTCTTCTATCATATTCATGAAAATCCAATTCCATCGAACGGTGATTGTGAAGCTGCTGGTAATCATTTTAATCCTTATAAGGCACCAGGCGATTGTGATGCACAAAAGCTGGATGGTTATTGTCAAGTTGGTGATTTAAGTGGTAAACATGGATGGATTGATACTACTTGTTTTGAAACCAAGTATGATGACCCATATGTTTCCACCAATCCAAAATCCAAATCATATATTGTTGGTAAATCAATTGTGTTCCATTTCGCCAACATGACCAAGTTTGCTTGTGCCAACATTGATATTGCCGGTGAAGCTAGATTAAATAATTTAGAATTTGAATATTCCAAGAATGCTAATGATGACTTGGTTGAAATCAAACAGTTTGTGGCATCTGACTATAAATTTGATGATGAAGAGATTGTCGAAGATTTTTCTACCGAGATGCCAAGATCCGTTAAAAGAGATATGGTCAAAGTTGGTTATGAATCAGAAGAAGAAGAAGAAGATGAATCGGAAGAAAAATCAGATTGTGATATCAAAGAACATCATCACAATAAATCCAATTATTCTAATGTCACCAACTTATCATCAATTGATTATGAAAATAATTGTGCTATGAATTACTGGAAACCAATCCTGGCTGTTCTGTTAGGATTGGTTGCTGGATTGTTGTTATAAACAACTCCAGTTCCCCAGTCCAGGAGTGTTTCGATGTATGTAATGTTTTATTCTCTCATTAAATCTTAATATAAATTATCTTTAACTATCCTATTTACTATGATTTCATTTGATTTTTCTACATTCGAAATACGTGGCATTTATATCATCTGGCAACGAACAGAAATATTCCAACGTTTGCATATGCTTGAACAACTGAATTGAATTGTACTGTAACTTCAAACATGTCTTACCTCCAGTCTCATTATTGGTACAAATAATACTCTGAGGAATATCTTTTTCTCCATCAATGACAAACATATTACTTGGTCGTTTCGACACGAAATCCGTCACCGATTTATTGAACTCCCCAATCGAAGCAGTTTTGGGCTGTTGAACGGTAAGATTCTGTTCGTCCCCGGTGATTTGGTCCAAAGTATGAGAGATATCTGGAGCAAGATTCAATGGGGTATGTGACTTTTGGGAAATCCCCGTACCACTTCTGGTATCATCACCACCTACACCTACACCAATATTGTCGTTCTTGTTTTTGGAAAAAGGTAACCAGCCCATAATAAACTAATAATATATATATATGATATAGTATTGCTACTGAAAAATTAATTTTATTTTTCACTCTTCGATTTTCGTGAGTAACTATTGCAGTGGATGAGTGCTGATAATAAGGCCAACGGGATAAGTATCCCAATTCCATTATATCCACCGTTTATATTACGACTGTCGATGATGGACAAAGATCCCGTGATCTGGGTGCATCTTCTTGAAGGATATATTCTGCTTTTCCACTATCTTCTAGACAATAAATTGGCATCTTTAACCATCAAATCCAAGCAACAGTTGTACGAATTTATGAAGAAATACTTGTTTGAAACCTACGATGAGGAAAACAAGATCTTTTTGTTGGGAGCTATTAATGTCGATATCAAAAAAAACGAACAGGAATTGAAACAGATGGTATTTCAGGCTATTAAACTCTATAGTTTGCTTAAATTCAATTTAATTGGTGATCTGATATGGTACTTCATAACTATATTTGTCGAGAATAACCACAGTACTGTCAGGGGGCTAGTGGATGGAACTTTCAAGAGTAAGTTCAATGATAATAAGAAGTCAGGTAATATAAGTTCTATATCTTCTGTTCAAAGTTATTTAGAGAAAAAACTATTAAACAACCAATTTTCCGATAAGGATTTGACGACATTACTGATGCTTTTGGGTCAATCTATATCGACCAAGAAGACGTTCAGTATGGATGGACAACTGGGAAATGAGAAGGTTAGCAAGAAGAAGAGTATAGATTTTGCTGAAAAATTCGTTAATAAAGATTGGATCCATATTCTCGAAAACGCCTTTGCTAATGGGAAGGGGTTGTATGCGGGGGTTGCTAAACTGTTGATGGTTATATCGCTAATCAGTTTACCTGCTGCTCAAATATATAAATTGGTGAAGGGATTGGGGATTACTTCTCCATCAATGATGGTGGAATATCCTTTATTCTGTTCAATTGTTACATCTGAACCGTTGGCGGAAATGATTGTTGGTCTTGAAGAAAAGGTGGAGTTCCTTTTTCCAAGATTCAATGCCACCACATCCAATGTTCTTGTCAGTAAGGATAACATCGATAATTTGATGAGTATATTCCCTGATCTTGGAGAATCCAAGGCTAATATAGTTCTTGAACAGAATAACAATGATGTTGAACATGTTATCAATATGTTACTTGAAAACCCCGATCTAATCAATGATATACGGTCTCTGAAACAGCCACCCATTCCATCTACACCTTCATCCACTGCACAATCAAGGTTTTCTGATTCAAATCTTCAGCAAATTAAACTGAAGAAACTGAGGTCGGTTAAAGTTAATAGTATTGATGATAAATTGAGAAAGGCTACATTGGATTTGGCCCTAAGTTCCATGGCAGATGACGAGGAAGAGGTAGACGTTGAGGTATATGGGGAGTTTGAAAAGTATTTCCACCAAAAAATGAACCCGACACAGAAACGGGCTATTGATGCCAGCCCCAGCGACACCATGAGTGACGATGTGGATGCCTCCGGTTCTAGTTCCCACGACACACAAAAAGCACAGGACTACCTCTATGCCGTGTATCAAAATGAAGGAATCGGTCCTTTTCTCCCGGAGAATAGAGATAAAACTTTACGTTCTCACATCAAAGAACAATCTGGTTGGAGTAATAGATTGATTGAAGAATGGGGAAGATTGATTTCGTTGGATAATAACCAGAAACAAATAGCCGAAAAAGAAGCCAGAGAAGAAAAGGCCAAGGGGAAAACACCCCCGCCATCAAAGGAGTCCACTAAGAAGAACCAGAAATACAATGACAGAAAAAAGGCTAGTAAAGCCAACCATAATAGAAAGAGCCAACATAATAAGAAGAGTAATCTTGAGACCCAAGGAATGAGAGAGTAACATGCGCTATTATATACATGCATACCAAATTGACTATACAGATCATCTATATACACATATACACAATATCATATACACTTATACTACCATCACTGGTCCCACACTGCCGAACTGGTCTATCACCACACTCTCACCACACTCTCACCACACTCTCACCAGTCTCGGCCATTTCTGTCTCATTTCTCGATCTGTCCGGCTACATCTCACACCATGATTACTGCCCTTTTCATCTTCGACGGCAAAGGTGACGTGTTAATGCTGAAACTATACAAAGAAGGCGTCAAGAGAAATGTATCAGACGTGTTTCGGATTCAAGTGATAACCTCGAGTAATAAATCATCGACCAAAGACGTCAGATCTCCCATTCTCACTCTCGGTTCGACCTCATTTATCTATACTAAATCAGGTAATCTTTGGCTTGTGGCGGTCACTAGGAGTAATCAAGATTGTGCTGCTGTGCTTGAGTTTCTTTATCGGTTGGAACAATTATTACGGTCAAATTTCGGAGGAAATACCAATCTTAATGGCGAAGTTATCATCAATAATTTCTTTGGCATCTACCAATTACTCGACGAGATTGTTCAATTCGGATACCCAGTGAATCTTGAACCAACACACTTGAAGACCGTGTTGCCCGAGATATCAATTGGCGGATTTAAGTTGAATAATACCTTGGTTAGACGGAGAAGTAACGGTAGTAGCTTCATGTTACATGGGAATAAAAGTGGTGACAAATTAACTAATGCTTCAAATGTTAGCTGGAGACAACCGGGGATTAAATACAGAAGAAATGAGATATTTGTCAATGTGGAAGAGAAAATCAATGTTTTGACCAATGAACAATCAGACATATTAAGGGCCTATGTCGATGGGAAAATAATAATGAAGACCCATTTAAGTGGTATGCCAGAGTGTAGATTTGGTCTCAACGATGATGGTTTAGTCATTAAAACCGATAAATCATCAAGAGTGGAACATTCGGATGATCGGGTGATCCTTGAAGATTGCAAATTTCATCAATGTGTTGAATTGACTAAATTCGACACAAATAGAGTTATTCAGTTCATACCTCCAGATGGAGAATTCCAATTGATGGGTTACAATACAGTTCTGAATATTAATTTACCTTTCAAAGTAATTCCTCAAGTTCAACAAATCGGTAGTACCAGACTTCAGTATAAATTACAAATTAAATCTTTATTCCCATCTAAATTAAATGCTACGGGAGTGGTAGTTAAGATCCCTACCCCACCGGGGGTCTTGAAACATTATATAACTGAATCCCTGGGGAAGTCCAAATACTTACCGGGAGACAACTTCATCAATTGGAAATTCAATAAATTTTTTGGTGATCAAGAACATATTTTAACTGCTGAAATCGAGTTATCGGAGGACCTGATTCATGGGTTATTTAACTGGTCAAGACCTCCTATCAAATTGGATTTCACAATAGATATGTTCTCTTGTTCTGGGCTCTCGGTGAAATATCTCCGAATCCAAGAAAAGAATAATTACAGAACTGTTAAATGGGTTAAATATCAAAGTCAGTCGGGGTCCTACGATATCAGGTACTAGACTCTTTCGCAGCCATTTTTCTCTCCCACCGCACGTTGAAAAAATTTATTTATCATGAGAGATATTGTAGTGTTGGGAGGATCTTCCCATCCTCATTTAGTAAAGAGTATTTGTAAAGGCTTAACCATAGAACAAGGGACAGTGTCATCCAAGAAATTCTCTAACGGAGAAACATCCATTGAAATCCAGGATTCCGTACGAGAAAAAGATGTATTTATAATTCAATCAGGGTGCGGTGATGCTAACGATAATTTCATGGAATTATTGATCTCTATAGCTGCTTGTAAAACTGCTAGTGCCAAAAGAGTAACTGCTGTATTACCGTTATTTCCATATTCAAGACAACCAGATGTTCCTCATGCTGCTTCATTAACTGGTGCTCCTTCAGTAACCGTTAAAAAGGATCAATATACTTTTGAAAGTGCTCCAGGAACCCCGAAAGCTCTTAAAGAAGATCATAATGAAATCTTTCTGTCAACGCCTCCCCCATTAAACTTGGCTGATAAGCAATCTGATAGAATCGATAGAAGTCATGATTTGAACAAAGCAGCTCTTAAAAATGCCAGCCAAAATGTTAATCCATTGGACAATCCAGGGATTGGACCAAATCCCAAAATCCCTTCTTTGAGTCCAACAGCCATAGTGACCAATTCGGCATCAATAAATGTTCCAAGTGTTGATGCATATGGTAAAACCGATAGTGGATATAAGCAATGGATAGCCCAAAATGGAACCCTTATAGCTAGTTTACTTACTACAGCCGGTGCTGATAGATGTATAACTATGGATTTACATGATCCTCAATTCCAAGGTTTTTTCAATGTCCCAGTAGATAATTTATATCTGAAACCTTTATTAAAACGGTATATAACCGACTATATTCCAAATTATAAGGATTGTGTCATTGTATCTCCTGATAGTGGGGGAGCTAAAAGAGCTACATCAATAGCGGATGCTCTTGGATGTCCATTTGCTTTAATTCATAAGGAAAGGAGAGCTAAGGCGGCCAAAAATCCTCCTTCAACTTCAAGTTCAAGTATGCTGATGGCTCCAAGTATTGCATCATCTTCACCACTTTCTCGTCAAGCTTCATCCACTTCAATGCAAACTACTTTATCCAATAATGCTACCATGGTAGCCACAACCATGCTTGTGGGGGACGTGAAAGATAGAGTATGTGTCTTAGTTGATGATTTGGTAGATACCTCTTATACTATTACGAGAGCTGCTAAATTACTTAAAGATCAAGGCGCTACCAAAGTATATGCCCTTGTAACTCATGGGATTTTCAGTGGAGACGCCCCAAATAGAATCTTGAAACTGGCTATAGATAAAATCGTTACCACCAATTCAGTTCCTCAAGCTGTCACTGCTGCTGTATTGGGTGACAAATTAGAAGTTTTGGATGTCTCAAGAATATTTGCCGAAGCCATTAGAAGGATTCATAATGGTGAGAGTGTATCGATGTTATTTGATCATGGTTGGTAGTGTTAGCGGTAGCGGTAGCGGTAGTTAGGTAGTATAATAAATTTTTAAAATAGACAGCAGAGAGTAGAAAAACCCCATGACATAATGGCATAATGACCCCGGGTATCAGTCATTGTCCGGTGAAATAAATCACTTCTGCGGTACCCACTCCGAAATGTGGAGCACCTCATCTCGCCCTGGGTTTCCACTAACATCAGCCAGTCCCGTCAAAGTGCCGCCAATGCTCCGAGCTCACCCGCGAAATCTGGGGAACTTCCAGACATGTCAAGAGCCCCACCTTCAGCCATAGCCAAAATAGGACGACATAGCAATAACTAGGGATTCAAAGTTTGCCATTATTGGTGGAGTATTTTCCCCGTTTGTCCTAATGATCTATTGTGGAGCATAACGGTTTCACCAAATTTGGAATTTATAGGCTTTGAGGGGTAGTTAATCAAAACTGTGGTACAATATTCGGACAAAAACCTCCGACCCGATGCTCTCAGTTTTTCTGTGTGGACTTTTGCTTCTGTTTCCAGGTAAGTGCAACACAAGACCCTTACCGTACCTCTGCGAATAAATGACCTTTTGAAGTGGGGGAAATTGCCATCACCTATTCCAGACCTTGTGAACACTGTCAAACTACTATCAAGCTTCCATCTCTTTCCCTCCCTTGTCCACCACTTTTCTCCCCCTATGTCCTGGATTAACCGATGCCATAGACACTCGATGCCTGTGTCCTGCACACACCCTGCACACACCTTACTCCATCCCACCACAAACCTGTACACAAAGGCGCATCGCTTAACCCAGAATAACCGTACCTTCATATAAGGAATAAGTAACGGGAGCCTGTATATAACCCCCCTCTGTGGATCCACGTAACTGCTAATTATTTGTATAAATACGCCTTGATTTCCCCGTAGTTTGATAATTAAAATCCATTAATCATGTCTCTCGATCAAGAAGTCCAACTGTTATCGCTTAACAGATCCATTTCCAATACTTCGTCGCTTGTTAGTGTCAAACACGATTATGTCGATACTCCTTTTAGTGGTAAAAAGGATCAATTTGATCAAGTATTAGATATAATTGATCAAACTGGCTTCATTCCTGAAGCTCTTATTGAAAGTGAAGCTAAATGGTTTTATGAATGCTTGGGAATTGATGATGTTTTCTTTGCCAGAGAATCAGCCGATGGCATTGCCAGTCATATTCATGCTCTTTACGCTTGTAAGGTTCAGGCTTTTGCTACTGATAGTGTTGCCGATAAACCACTTATCAACTACAAAAGAGAAGCAGAAGATCATGCAGTCTTCTTTGATACTTCTCTTGATGGAGATGTCAAAAGTTCAGGCTTTGAATCTAGAATCGATGATAAATATATTGATCCATCAAATTCTATAACTAATAGTTATAGGGCAGAGTTCTTCTCCGCTGCTTTGAACTACAGTAGTGACGCAATTTTATCGGGGATTTTCGAAAAATACCCCCAAATCAAAAACCTGTTAGTTAAGTGTTATTTTATTTACAAAAATAACTACCAATATGGAGCACTGGTTGATGAAACTGACATCAATAAGGTTGGTGATTCAACGTTTTTGAAAATTGCTTCAAGAAACACGAAGCAATTGTACCAAGAAATAATCACTGGTGTTTTACACACAACAGGTCCTGTAATTAGACATTATCCAATTGAAGACTCGGAAGAATATAGAGTTATCATTGGGTTTAAACAAAAATCAGCTCCAAGATATAATTCAGCCTTAACTGATTTAACCGATTATTATAATTTGAGAGTCACCAGAAAATATGTTGAACAATTTTCCAATGGTGTTACTATCATTTCGATGTATATAACTTCAAAACATCAAAGATCTCCGGTTGATTTACTGATTTACCAAGTTATCAAAGAAGCTTCGTTATTGTACACGATCCCTCATAACTATTTCCATAATAATTTCATCAACGGAGATTTATCAATTCAAGAATCCATTTATGCTCATTGTGGGGTTATTTTCGTGACTCATTTCTTGAATAGATTGGGCCCAGAGTATAATAAACTTACTTCACTTTTGGACCCTTCAAAATCAACTCAACACGCTGAAGTTTTAGCTAGTTTAAAGAAGAGATTAAGAGCTGAAACTTACACCCAAGATTTCATTCAAGAAGTCTTTGAATCGAGAAAAGAGATAATCAAAAAATTATATCGTCAATTTGCTGATGTGCATTACATTAGATCTTCGATGGAAAAGACTTTATCTTATCAAAGAATAAGTCAAATTACACCATTTGCTAATGAAGAAGAATTTGAAAAAGTCTTAAACAGAGAATGTGCTCAAAATGAACACCATATTTTGGTTTTAAGAGCTTTATGGGTTTTTAATAAATCCATTTTGAAGACTAACTTTTACACATCGACTAAAGTTGCCCTTTCTTTCAGATTGAATCCTTCTTTCTTGCCAACTTCGGAATATCCTGAAACTCCTTATGGTATGTTCTTTGTTGTTGGTAGTGAATTCAGAGGATTCCATATCAGATTCAGAGATATCGCTAGAGGTGGTATTAGAATTGTTAGATCAAGATCAAACGATGCCTATAACGTCAATGTCAGAAACTTGTTTGACGAAAATTATAATTTGGCAAGTACTCAACAGAGGAAAAACAAAGATATTCCTGAAGGTGGTTCCAAAGGTGTTCTTTTATTGGACCCAGGTACTGCCCAAGAAAGACCTCAGGCAAATTTCGAAAAATATATTGATGCATTGATCGATTTATTATTGAAACAAAATATTCCTGGGGTTAAAGATGGTTATGTAGATTTATACAATAAACCAGAAATATTATTCTTGGGCCCTGATGAAGGTACTGCTGGATACGTTGATTGGGCCACTTTACATGCTAAACAAAGAGGTGCTCCATGGTGGAAATCTTTCTTGACTGGTAAATCTCCATCTCTTGGTGGTATTCCTCATGATGAATATGGTATGACAAGTTTATCCGTTAGGGCATATGTTAATAAGATTTATGAACAACTTAATATCGATAATGCTACCATAAAAAAGATTCAAACTGGTGGACCAGATGGTGATTTAGGAAGCAATGAAATCTTATTATCAAGAGATGAACAATACGTAGGAATTGTTGATGGATCAGGTGTTTTAGCTGATCCAAATGGTCTTGATAAACAAGAATTATTAAGATTGGCCAAAGAAAGAAAAATGGTTGATCATTTTGATATTACTAAATTATCAAAGGACGGTTATAGGGTGCTTGTTGATGATATTGATGTAGAATTACCAAATGGATTATTTGTAACTTCTGGAGTTGCTTTCAGAAATACTTTTCACTTGAAAATTAGAGAAGTATATGGTTCAAACTTGGTTGATTTATTTGTTCCTTGTGGTGGTAGACCAGCATCTATTGACACCAATAATGTCCATGAACTCGTTGATCCAAAAACCGGTAAATCTGTTATTCCTTATCTTGTCGAAGGTGCCAACTTGTTCATTACACAATCTGCTAAATTGGTGTTAGAACAAGCAGGGTGTGTTATTTTCAAAGATGCTTCGACCAATAAAGGTGGGGTTACTTCTTCATCTTTGGAAGTTTTGGCATCATTGTCTTTTGATGATAAAGGATTCTTAACTCATATGTGTGTTAATTCTCAAACCAAGGAAATCCCTGCTTTCTACCAAGCTTATGTTAAACAAGTTCAAGCAACAATTGTCAAAAACGCTCAATGGGAATTTCAACTGTTATGGGATTTGAAACAAGCTACTGGTACACCAATCACAGAATTATCGGATAAATTATCAGTTACCATCAATAAATTAGCTGATGAGTTAGCCAATTCGAAGGAATTATGGAATGATGATCAAGAATTCAGAAACGCTGTTTTATTAGATGCTTTGCCTCCTTTATTACTCAAAGAAATCGGTATCGAAAAAATCCTCCAAAGAGTACCAGAAACTTATTTGAAAGCTTTATTTGCAACCCATTTAGCTTCAAGATTCGTTTATTCAAGAGGAATTGACTCCAACCCTGCTAAATTTCTTGAGTTCATTTCTTCAACTAGAAAAGAATATAAAAAATTGGGTTACCTTAATTAATCGTTTTTATTTAGTTTGTGTATTCAATTTAAATCCGCTTATTGTTCTTTTTATACTAAAATCATCTAGCGATGTCGAAGCCAGGTGTATTTATATGCTTTTGATACCAGTAAAGTGGCTTTTGGCGGAATTTCGTGGACTTCAAAACTTGTAACTCTTGAAACCAATGCCAAAATCAAGCAGAATAACCTAAAAAATTCTTAGTTTTTGATACTGTGTTTCATAGATACTACAGCTTACTTCAAGATTGTGTCCATCAGGACTTTACAAAGCATAATTAACTTTTCATCATCAAAAAGCTGTACCGTTTGATTTGTAAAGTGAGTTTGTAAAGCCTCCGGTCACAATTAAACTCAATAGAGCCTTTACCACTAAAAACTGGCCAACAAGAAGCAGAATTTGTCATAAATACTTTTGCAAATATGGTACCCTTATTGAAATTAAATACAGCTTGAATGGTAATGAGTTTTGTATGAATGTCAGGTTTCCACCCAATCTACTTTGTCTAAAGTGAAACCAAACTCGTGAACAAGAAAATGGCAGATTAGTACATATACTTCCCACATTAGAGTATTCCACATCAGTACCACCATTCTTTAACCAACAAGAACTATCTTAGTGCTTTCTAACTCCCGTGGTTTGTTCTAAATGGGATCCAGCTCCGTCAGTAAACTCATAATTGGGTGCAAACCCAGAAGACTGCAGATAGTGTAAGGGAATTATCGGATTTATTTCCAAAAAAGTAGAAGTCTTGGACGACAAAACACTTGAAATAGAATCCACAGAGAAGCAATAGACATATGGGTGCAACAGTCTCCAAAAATCATCTCAGACAAGAAAAAACACCATACCATTCAATTCATTATTATTAACTATATACAATATCTACTTTTTAGTTAATTCCTGTTCAATCTCCTTTCTTGCTTGAATTTCAGTTTCTAAGTTACTCAAAACATAATCAGCAGAAAATGCAGCTATAAAGGTCGATACACCGATATACATCCTTGCCTTGAATGGCAAGTTCATCCATCTTTGATAAAGACTCATGGTCCTGAAAAATTTCTTATCTCATCGCATTGAGAGACGAAATATGGAGAACTGTGAAAGATTGAATCTACTACATACCGAACTTCCTCCTTGCTGTATACAATATTATCCCTCAAATAGGTCAATTGTATTCATAAGTACATATAAACTTGAAGAATCAGGAGAAAAACATGGATCAATAGACATTTATCGTAATGAATCAAATGTATTAAAGCTCATTACCCAGGTACCTACTACTGCCGTACTAGATCTCAAAATCAGACATCAGCTGGTGGCTACCTGTCATAACGACGGAAGTGTTATCCTCTGGAAATTTGATGATAGTGAATTAAAACTACATAAGACAAAGCAATATAATGTTTTTGAAGATACTGTTACTTCAGTCAATTTCAAAAACGATCAAAGTATCATAGCTACATGCACCGATGGACAAATCTGTATGATTCAGCTTGAGACATCTGACATGGAATATTTCCAAACATCTCATGATTTGGAATGCTGGATAAGTGAATTTGGACATTTTGGACAATTATCTAATATTGTATTCACTGGAGGTGATGATTCCAAACTTATAGCTCATGACTTAAGAACCACTGATAAAGTCTGGTCTACGAGTCATAGACATCATGAAGCTGGTGTTGTATCAATCTTATCACCTTCAGAAAATTGGAATAATACCAACTCCCATCATTTATGGACTGGTCTGTATGATGACCATTTACGAGTATTGGATTTAAGAGTAATAGATAAATCAAACCCTTTTCTCATTCAAGACTATATTCCTATAGTTGAACATAAGCAAAATCTTGGAGGTGGGGTTTGGAGATTGATTCCATCACCTCATGACAATGATAATCGGGTCTTGGTATGTTGTATGTATGATGGAGCAAGAATAATCGATGTCGATAATATAGTATTGAAATATTTTAAACAAGATCATGAAAGTATGTGCTATGGTGGAGATTGGAGTGGTAATAATACAATTACTACGTGTTCCTTTTATGATAAAGTTGTCCAGACTTGGGATCCTAATTAATTTATATATAGTTTAATCAAACAGAGTTAAATCAAGTGGTACAGATGATCCTCTACCACTTGGATATAACTTAACTTTACCACTCTCACCGAATCTTCTTGGATGTGGAAGCGATTTAGAATTGACAAATTTGAATCTGCTTGAATCCGGAATCTTGATTCTACTACCTCCACCATTACCGTTACCTTTAACTGAAGAGCTTATAGTGTAAGCTGAAGCCAGAATTTTTCTCAAAGATTGACCAGCAGTCTGTTGCAGTTCCAAATTTGATGTTGAAGATGGGGGAGGTGGTGGTGCCGCTTTTTTATATGGTTTTCTTTCAAAATGTGATTCAGAGTGTGAAGGCGCTGGTGGTGGACCGGATGATGGTATTGATGGTGGTGCTGATGGTGGTATTGATGATGGTGGTGCTGGTGGTGGTGCTGGTGGCTGGGATGGAGGAAATGAAGGAACTGGCGGTGCAGCCAGCGGTTGTTCGTCCTCCAGATCAGTCTCAAAGCCGGAGGCAGAACTTGAGTCATCATCGTCATTATTATTGTTGTTATTAAAGCTGTGGTTTTCTGGCATAGGGGCCCCAAACATAGCAGGTATTGGAGGTGCTTTATTTGGAACTGGAGCTGAAGGTATTGGAGCCACAGGTGGAGCTGGTGCCTGAGAGGATTTTGGAGCGGGTGGAGCAGATCCAGGAATCGGTGGAGCTTTTGAAGGCATTGGTGGAGCGGATGGGGCAGACGGTGCTGATTTAGTAGGTGGTTTTGGAATGGACGCTGGGGCAGGTGATGATCTCTTACTTGCCTCTACACTTGAGGAGTCAACCACAAAAGATTCACTTCTTCTAGAATTAATTTCAGCTAAAAATGGTAAACCGCCAGGAGTTGGAGTTGCAGGAGTTGTAGATGGGGGAGCTGGAGAAGATTGTGATGGTGGTGGGGGTGGTCCTGGAGGTGCCGGAGGTGCAGATGATGAAGGAAGCGGTGGGGCCGGAGGGGCTGGAGGTACCACCAGTGGTGTTTGTGGTTTTGGTGGTGTTGGTGCTGGAGGTGCTGCCGAAGGTAATGGAGGTGCACTGGTAGGTAATGGAGGAGCTGCTGAAGTTGGAACTGGTGGTGTAGGTATCGGCGGAGCCGGAGGAGCTTCTTCCATCGACGTAGCGGAAGATCTCGAACTGTTCCTCAAATGACCCGATTTCTTGGGTCTAGATGGAGGAAGTTTAGGGACTTCAAGATTAGAAGAAGCTGCTGAAGGTGCCGGAGGAGGAACAGATCCAGGGATTGGCGGAGCAGATCCGGGAACTGGAGGTGGTCCGGAAGGAACTTGTGGAGTTGATGATGTAGAGCCAGCTTTGCGAGGTCTTGAAGGTATATTTGGAGTTGAAGCCACGGGAACTGGTGGTTTTGAAGATGGGACTGGCCTTGTTGACGGAACCAGAGGTCTTGTTACCGGGACCAGAGGGGTTTCAGGATTAGAATTTATTCCCGGGATTTGAGGGGCCGACAGAGGAATTTTCCCGGATCTGTTATCTTTATGTTTCAATTTTGGCATTCCTCCAGCAAAAATATCACCTAATTGGGGAACTGGAGGAGTTGGAGATGCGGAGTTGGCACCAGAAATACCGGAATTTCCACCAGATCCACCGGCAGATGGCGTTGGTGGACCAACAGAACCCAGCAGTTTGGCGTCAAGAAGTGGTTTTGATTTATCCACTGTGGTAGCTTTCTTCAATTTCATACCTTTTCTGATATCCCCGAGTAATGCATCTCTTCCCATTGTAGGAGGAGGTGGAGCTGACAGACCCCCCATTGGAGGAGGAGGAGGAGGAATTGCACCACCTGGAGGTGGCGGTGGCGGAGGAGGGGGTGGTGGTGGCATGATTTAGTGATAATGAAGTGGGAGAGATCGAGATTGAGATTCCTGTTGATTAGCGTGAGAGTTGGACAGGAGAATGGTTGCGAAAATGGGGCGAGGTTTGTGGGTGTGTATGTGTGTATATCTATATATATTCTTACGACTGAACTCTCCAGTTGAGATTATCGTACCCAAACAACCAAGGACCAACAGTATGTCTCACCAATATCATACTCATCCCCACCACAAATTGTTGCAAAAGAATGAGCATGCATAAAGAATCTTCTCTCATGGGTCCAAACCACACAAGATTAAGATTAATTATCGTCATATTGGAGAATCTAAGGATTCCTTCTTTCTCTTCGATTTTACATAATTTCAAAGCCCCTAAAACTTTCAATAATCCACCACCAAGCACAGATTCAGTCTTCAATTCTCCAAAACTAGGATACATAAGTCCATCATCTTGATTGAACTTGGGAAGTCTATGACGGGGACACGGTACGATATTGAACAATTGAGGGACAGAGTAAATGAAATTGATGATTTGAGGAAGGAAAAAAATCAAGGCAGTCTTGGAAAAATGTCCTAATATCCCCACCAAGGCAAATACCATTCCACTAAAGTAACAATAGGTATCACCAACAAACACTTTTGAGGGGAACCAATTATATTGCAATAAACCAATGGAAACTCCCAAGAATGGGACAAGGAAAATCACCGAGAAAAGATGGGAATCATAAGCGGCATTAGTAACGTCTGGTGATAGTATATAACAGAAATCATTAACGAGGAATATAATTGCCAATATTACTGATTGACCCACTTCTAAACCATTGATGCCCGCCAAAATATTGACAGAGTTAGGACAAAAAATCGAGATCATCGACATATAAATATAATAAAACACTCCCAAATCAAGCAATTTAGGGGTACCTGTAGGACTTGAATAATCGGTATTTAAAGTACTAAAAGAGAGTCCCGTAACATAGGTAACTATATGATTACCCAATTTAATAACTTGACTAATAAACAGAATCACGTCATCTCCAAAAGGTAAATGACTAGTTATAAACGTAGGAATCACAATACTTGTAACACTAAAATCAACATAATAGACAATTAAAAGTGGGAGCGAAGCTACTGCCGGTAAGAAAAATTTGTGTCTCCATCTGATATCAAATAAATCATCGAAAAACCCAAGCATTATTGTGAATTGTAGACATATAATGGCACTCAAATATTGCGCCAATCTATTGTGGGGGAAAAGTCTCGTATGGTCAACTGAGTTGTATTGATCCAAGTAATTTTTCAGCTGATAAGTTTCGTTTGAAAGATTGGAATAAGATACCAAATACTTGAAGAACACAAATGGAATAAGTCCAAACATCATAAATAAATATGTAACAGCACTTACAACCCCCATTGATTCGGGGATTTCTCGGGCCGTTTTCTTTGACATATCTTTCCCTTTGAGACCGATTTTAATGAACAGATTCCCGACCCTTGGAATTAAAGATATGGTGATAAGATACCCAATTATGGCAAATGCAAAGGATGTATGTATTGGACTATTTGGTGTGATTTGGGACATGGCTGCCACCAATAGGGCTATTTTCCCGTAGACATACATTGAGGTTGAATAGACACGAAACACCAAACGCAGATAATTTGGTGAGGTAGTGAGCCGAGTGAGACGAAGCGTATGGAGAGCTGAGGTTCGAGTAGTCAGTGGTTAGTGGTGTAGGTGGTGATGGTTGGTGGTGGTTGGTGGTTGGTGATATGTGTTAATATACATATTTATTTTTTTACATTTTTTTATGTATTTATGGGAACTTCAAGGCTTCGTTTCCTGTTTTGCATTATTTTTGCAATTGCTGCAAATTGCAGTTTTTGTCAGTAAACATTTGGAGAACAGAACTGAAGCCAACTTATATATATAATATATTATATATTATATATTATGTATTATTTGACGATGTTAAATTCTACAAATATACCTACTATATTTCCCCACTACATCAATATTACTCATACAATAAGCTTTACCTAACTATACCCATAAACCATATCCTACTACCAGGCTCTGTCGCTATCTGCGAGACGACCCAATCTGCGAATCTCCCACATGAAACCATTCATTACTGGCCATGAAGAATTGGTCCATGATATTAAATATGACTTCTACGGTCGTCATATTGCCACCGTATCATCGGACCAACATATCAAGGTATTTGATCTTGACCAATCGACAAATATTTGGGTATTGAATGACCTGTGGAAAGCTCATGATTCTCTGATCGTTAAAGTGTCTTGGGCCCATCCGGAATTTTCAAGTCTGAAGATAATAGCGTCATGTTCATACGATAGAACCGTCAAAATCTGGCAAGAACAACCGGATGAATTACAAGGAAGTGGTAGAAGATGGTTGAAATTGGCTACTCTTGCCATTGAATCTTATGGTCCTATTTATGATGTTGTATTTGCTCCAAATCATTTGGGGTTTAAATTGGGCTGTGTTGGGAGTGATGGGATATTTAGAATTTACGAGTCACTAGATCCGTCTGACTTGAGCAACTGGTCTTTAACTACTGAAATCCCCATTTTAAGCCAACAATTACCGGCTAAAAACTTACAATCTAGTTTCACTATTGAATGGTGTCCAGCAAAATTCACCAAATCCGAGTTGTTTATTGTAATTGCTTTGGACCAAGGATTTATTTATTCGCTGGTCAATAATGAGGGGGATGAAGTTGAAACCGACGGGGATGGGACTTCAATCAAATACAGAAAAATCGGTAATTTACCTGAACATAATGGTCTTATTAGATCCGTTACCTGGGCCCCTTCTATGGGGAGAGGCTATCATTTGATAGCTACTGGGTGTAAAGATGGATATATCAGAATATTCAGGGCTGTAGAACTGGAAGATCAAGAATTCGCTGTGGAATTGGTGGCAGCTCTTAATGACCATAAAGGTGAAGTATGGAGAGTTAATTGGAATTTGACCGGTACCATATTAAGTAGTGCCGGTGACGATGGGAAAGTCAGATTATGGAAATGTAATTATTTGAATGAATGGAAGTGTATGAGTGTTATTGATACAAGTAATAAAACTGAATTGTCAGAGGAGGTCCAAAAATAGTCGTGTGTAAAAATAATGTACATTAATTATATTCTTCTAGTTTTCTTTTTGAGTTTTTTGGAATCTTTGTCGGTTTTATCCGATTCTAATTGATTCCACATATCTTCATCATCTTCATCATCATCTTCCTGGGTGACGTTTCTCTTCTTTTTGGAAAGTTTACTTGGTTTAACTTCAAGGTCATCAGCTTCTTCATCATCACTCACGACGACAATACTGGATACTTGAGTTCCAACGTAAACCTTAGCAACAAGTTTTCTGGACTCAGCGTTGAAAACTCTAAGGTATCTATCTAATCCACCCGTCGCAATATATTTATCACTGTAATTGGATATAGCATGTGTTGCACCAGTATTAGTACCTTCATTGAACTTTCCTAACAATTTAACTGAAGGTCTTCTTAATTCTCCAGCAGATGCTGAATCAATTCTAGTAGCGTTTTTATCGATTTGAGTTAATGAATACTTCCCGATTAAACTGGTAGTGTCACTCAAGATAGCCTGATCTTTATAAATGGCCACTTGAATAATTGGTTTGGGTCCAATCTTAAAATCATGAATTGGACTTGATTTAATAGTTGTATCGTATATCCTTAATTGCCCATATTTAGTAACAGAGATAAATTTGTTTTCTTCAATAAAACGGATGTGCTTGATACTTATTGGAACCCTTAAATCCAAGAAATCATTTGGTACATTTTCTGCCTTGAATACTATCTTGGCATTGAATTTGGTTTTGAAAAATTGTTTATGTGGTTTGTCAAATAAAGATACCAATTGAATATCATTCTCTTCTCCTCCAAATGCAAAAATTCCATTATTATATGGATTAGAAACATATGTGGTTATAGGTTTGTTTTCTTCAACTGGTAATTTGATCTTAATGGGTTCTTGTTCTTCATTAAGTATAAAGATAGTATTGTCTTCAAAAGCTACTATGATAGCATTATATTCAGAATAATCGATTAACGAAATAGGGACTGAGTCATGGAGTTTAATACTTTTAACCAATTCATAATCCTGTAATGTATAAAAACAAATATCTCCATCTAGTCTTAAAGTGACCAAGAAATCATGGAAAATTATCATCTCTTTGACCCGAGATTTCGTCGATGGTGCAGGTTCTAAACATACCTTTTGAACCGAGGAAGGTTTGATTCCTTCCTTCTTGGACGTATCGGTTCCCCGAGGACATATAACTTCTTTCACGGTTCCTGTTTCGTCAGAAGATACTAATACTTTCATGTTGGTGAGATGAGATGAGATGAGATGAGATATGAGATGAGATGAGACAGACGAGATGCCAAAAAATTTGCGAGATAGTGATAGAGATGTGCAACTATAGATAACCATAGGAGCTATAGAGTCAACTTCAACGGTTATATAGATTGATAAATAGCTTGTGGTTACTATGGCGTAAATAATTTCTTAAAACAATGAAATTTCATTTGGTTATGAGTATTCCAAGGTGTTCTGCATATAACAATTGCAACAATAAAAGAGAATGAAATAATAAGGTTCACAAGGCGGTCCCTTGGCCCAGTTGGTTAAGGCGTGGTGCTAATAACGCCAAGATCAGCAGTTCGATCCTGCTAGGGACCATCTTTTTTGTTTTTATACTTTTTGTATATATTCAACCCACCAGACTGACAGATTTACAATGCATTTTCCCCATTTACTATAGACAAAGTTGATGTTTCTCGAAATTTTTCAAGCGGCGTCCGGGTAATCGCATCGCGTAGAAAAAGAATATAAAAGCATCGCAAGATGCCAGTTATTTTTCCCATTAACTATTTCTCTTTTTCACGAATAATCCACTTTTTGATAAGGGCTTAGTGATTTAATTATTAGTTGAAGATGATGAAATGGAGTATCTTCTTGCCTGTCTGACTCGACTATGACGACAGGGTTGAAAATATGTTGACTTCATTGGTTTCTAACTATTTGTTGTTGACTTTTACTTGCCAGTAACTTACAATTCTGATTCACTAAAATAATTTGATCAATAAGCACTTATAAAAGAGTTTATTATAAGTGAAGAAAATACTAATTCAAATGTTCATTTAAATGATGAAATTTCCTTTTAACATTCGCAGTTTCCTCGGTAGCATACATAAAGAACCCATCTTAGTATGCCGGTGACCGTCGATAGACCTTCCATGGATGTCTGATAAGTGAACGAATTAGTAGTTTCTGCGTATATATATAGACGTAATTCGGCACTAGATGATCTAGTGATGTAGATGTTCGTTAGACTTGAATAGGACCGGCGATTATGTCTGTTCCGACTAATATTATGTGCTAGTGTAGTGTTTTACAACTGACAGAGATGTTGACAGAGATTTGAAAAAAGACTACGAGAACAGAGACTTCAACTATTGTCTACGTTTATCGTAATAACTAATCATTATTTAGTTTAAATCTTCCCCTTAACATTTGGAGTAGTCAATGGCCATTGGTAGGATTCAGGATCATTGAAACTATAACCATGGTCACACAAGAATTTTCTTAAGCCTTTTGGACCCTTTGAACCATATTCATAAACTTCAGGAGTTGGGGCATCTTTTCCTTCAAGATAATTCAATAAAGGAGTGAAAAGAGCCCAAGAGATTTGTAATTCATCATCTCTAACAAAATTGGAATGATTACCTAAATAACAATCTCTGATCAAAGCTTCATAAGCTTCAGGAATCCAGAAATCTTTAGAATATCTGGTTAAATAAGTTAAATCTAAATCAGTCAAAGAAGTTTCGGTGGAAATACCAGGAATTTTAGAATTGATTTTAAGATAAACGGCTTCATTTGGTTGGATTCTAATAACCAATTCATTTCTTTGAATTTCCTTAAAAACACCCTTAGCAACAGGTTTATATTGAATTCTAATTTCAACCTTAGATTCATCCAAAGCTTTACCAGCTCTTAAAACAATTGGCACACCTTCCCATCTTTCATTATTAATTTTCAAACCTAAAGCGGCATAAGTGACACATTTGGAATCGTTTTTAACAGTATCATCATCTAAATAACCTGGTTTTTTACCATCTTGAGATTTACCGTATTGACCAACTAAAATATCATTATTATCAAATTCTTCAATGGCTTTCAAGACCTTAACCTTTTCATCTCTGATAGCTTCTGGATCAAAAGAAGAAGGTCTTTCCATGGTCAATAAAGTCAACACTTGTAAAATATGATTTTGCATAACATCCCTGATAATACCAATTTCGTCAAAGTATCCACCTCTACCTTCAGTACCGAAAGCTTCTTTGAAAGAGATTTGAATTGATTTAATATGTTTATTGTTCCAAGCAGCACTTAATAATTCATTACCAAATCTTAAAACCAACAAATTCTTGACCATTTCTTTACCCAAGTAATGATCAATTCTGTATAATTCATCTTCGGTGAATAATGGAGCCAATTCTTTTTGTAATTGATCGGAACTTTCCAAGTCATGACCAAATGGTTTTTCAACAATCAATCTAGCTCTACCGTCTTTGGGGAAGGCATTTTCCTTGATGTTTTTACCTACAGTACCAAAAACTGAAGGAGGTAAAGCCAAGTAAAACAATCTTTCATGCTTAGCTTTCTCGCCGTGTTCCTGCTCATATTTGGTCATTTCTTTGTCCAATTCTTGGTACCCTTCTGGGGTATCATATTGACCTTGGACGTAATTACATAACTTCAAAAACTCTTCAATCTTTGGTTTTTGATCTTCCTCCTTTGTTTTGAAATTGGCAGATATTCTTGATTTGAAATCTTCCTGAGACATTTGGGATCTGGCGTAACCAATGATTTTGACGGTCTTTGGTAAATGGCCTTCACGATAAAGACCGAAAAGAGCTGGGAAAGTCTTCTTTTTGGCCAAATCTCCAGAAGCACCAAATACAACAATTGAGGTATATTCACCAAAAGTATCAGACATAATTAAATTCGGGTAATTGAGTTGATTGGGGGCAATTGAATTCAATTGGGAAATTTAAAATATATAAAGGCTGGAATTTTCACCCTTCGACGGCCTTTTTATCGCAAATGAGTTGCCGGCTTCGCACGATTCTGTCGGAGGAACATTAGTAATCCCTTTGCTATCGGGATTTGCAGCAATGAAATGGGACGTCTCATGGACTGGTAGCAGATGTGCTTTTATGGGATTATCAGTATGTTTAAATGGGGGAAGTGTTGGGTGTGCTGGGGCTTGCATGTACATGTATATTAACGACGTTTGGATGGTCCTTGGGGGATATAGTGGCAACAAACAGTTGTAGATATCTGTTGGACTGGAATGGACCTGCACCTGCACCTGTCAAACCCAGAAAGATACGGCCACCAGAGCCGTGAGTTCACCGGCCACTCTCTCTCCGTAGATACAGTCTATATTATTCTATATACTTCATAGCATCTGTAGTACAACGTCAGAAATGTTACTCTGATTTGGTTCGCCATTAACTCTACTACTTCTCTATCTATTGACCGCATTGTCCTGATTGGACAGGCCTAACCATTATTTGTTGGTTGATTGAGGTATCTAATCAATTGCCCGATCTATGATTCTAGACACTCATTGATAGACATTGCATATCCGATTTGGCTAAACAGTCATTCATATACACTAGATACATTGCCTATACTACCTACATACATTATCAATCGATTCAGCCTTTTGAAACCCATGAAAGTTTCGGGGTTAGCGGTTACTCATGACCGTTTGGTTCACTACTCCGAGTTAGCCAAATCCGGAATAGACGGGGGCCCATCCGGGATTATTCCCGGACGAGATTACTGCGATAATCGACCAATGGGTCATAGTCATCGCCGCCAAGTTGTTTTACCAGCTGTCACGTGCCAGAGACTTAATTAATCAAGTGTGCTATTATTTACTATTTAAGTTTTCTACACAGCATCCGAACTACCATGGCTCTTTTTGTCACTGGTGCCTTCATCCGGCTTATCGGTCTTCTTATCTTCTTGTTCCTTTACGTCTTCCTCATCTCCGATTTTAAACATTTCATCATCTTGTTCATAATCGGGCAATGATTCGGCATTGAAATCGTCATAGAGTCTGTCTCTTTCTTCGTTGGCCCTGTAATCTTCATCATTTCTATTACCAAGATCAAATGAGTCATGGGAATCTATATCTTCGCTATCGCTGTAATCTTCACCGGGGATTATATCGAACTCAAATTCATCTCTTCTCCGTCTTCTTCTTGAAGATCCGGGAGTTTTATGATATTTCATGATCACGAGGATGATTATAAATCCAATGGCTGCCAATGCCATGAAATACATTCCTTTGTGATCGTCAGAGATTTCCTTTTTACCGTCATCTGGTTCGTCACTGCTTGTTGGTTCTGATGGCTTAGTTTCGGCTTGCTTGGTGGTTGTAGGGGTAGAGCTGGTGTCGGCAGGCTTGGTGGTCGATGTAGTGGTTTTGGCGTCTTTAGTTGTTTCTTTGGTGGTGGTGCCAGTTTTAGAGGTCTCTTTGGCTTTGGTGGTCTCTTGGGCTTTGGTGGTCTCTTTGGCTTTGGTGGTGGCTTTGGTGGTCGTTTCAGCCTTGGTGGTGGAGTCCCCCTTCTCAGGTTCTAACAACTTTACAAGTCTATCTCTTCTAACCTTAGCATAATCTTTATCGATATCGTATTTTTCAACTCTATCAGTATCTTTAGATTCACCGAAAAATCTCAATTGCCAATTTTCAACATTGATTTCATTACCATCAGTTTCCGGATTATTGAAAACTTCTAAAGTCCATTCACCAATACCATTTTCACCCCAATGAGCAACTGACAGGAAAGTCCAATCTCTGAACCCTGATTCACTCAAATCTCTTGGTCTGAAAGTGGCCAAGTCACTCGTAACACCAAATGGAGAAATTAATCTGATACCAACTTGGCCTCTAAAAGTTGCACCGATATTAACGGTAACAGTCACGTGTTCAACTCTTTCGAGGTTCATGACTTCTAATTCCCTATGATTAATGACTAAAGTTGATCTGATGATTTTAGACTTTTCTGGAGATTTTGGATCATCAATTTTGATTGAATCATCAACCTTAATAACATCAGAATAATACCAGGTTTGAGGTTTAACATTTTTCCAATCTTTAGCGAAATGGGCCATTTTATAAGCATCAATTTTCCCGTACCCATATTTATGAGAATACTTCCTTTCCAATGCAGTTACTTGGTAATGGCCATCATCTTCATTAACTGGAACACTACTTAAAGCTGCCACATATTGTAAATCTCTCCAAGTCAAATTTGGATTTGCTTGTAAAACTAAAGAAAAAATCCCGGCCGCTAAAGGAGCAGCAGCTGATGTACCACCGTGTTGAGCGGAACATTTCCCGTGAATATCAGTGGTATGAATATGTTCACCAGAACCAGAAGAATAAGTTACAACCATTACAGCGGAACAAGCCTCGGCATAAGTTGGATGAATACCTTTGTAATCGATAGCACCAACAGTAATAGAATAGATGGAATTGGTATATCCATCGAAATTACAAGAATCTTCGAATCTGGCTCCATTACCTGATGCAAACACATAAATGGCCCCCTTTTTATCTCTTCCTTCTTGAATTCCTTGGACCATTGCCTTTTTAACGATTTTTTCGGGAGCCGACAAGGTTTTCCCATCATCATTAGGCCCCCAAGAACATGAATAGATATCGTTAGTATCTAACCCAAAAATCATGGCAGCTGCTTCATCTTCTGGGGTTATAGGACTTGATAAAATTCTGACCCCACTTACCTGAGACTCGTAAGCCACCCCGACCCCACAAACATCATTCTTGACAGCAGCTATTTCTCCAGCACATCTTGTTCCGTGGTAATCGTTAAATAATCTTGGTTTTGGTAATTCAGTATTATCGTTGAAATCCCACGATCCCTTGGCATTGAAATTATCTTTTAAATCTTCATCTTCGTAGTCTAACCCATCATCGACGATGCATGTGACCACGCCTTTCCCGGTGATACCCTCATACCATAAGCCCGTAACATTTACATCATTACCTGGATTGACGGTGTTAATTAAATGCCATTGTTGAGAGAATATTGGGTCGTCTATACCCAATTTTTCACTGACTTCTTGCACTGGTTTTTGAGACGAGTCAATGGCCTTGAATGTCCGAGGATTTACGGGGACCGGGACTCTTTTTTGTAACATTCTTGGTTTCAATAAATGAATTGATTTAATGCCATTGATTAATTGGTCGTATTCGTCAAGAAAATCGGCCCTTTTCACGATTTGATCGTGGGAATTGGAGTTATAGTTCCCCAAGAATTCATTGTGACTATGGTTCTTGGCAATACTGAAAACAAAATGGTCATCAAGACCTCTTGCTTGATGTTCAAATAAATAATTATCTTTATGTTGAGAAATGAAATTTGTTAACGGCTGGTTCGATTCAGAAGTATCTATTTCCACCATGAAATAGTTTTTGTTTTCATAATCCCGACTTGGGATTTTGGTGGCTAACGAACTTGCTATGGTGGCAAGTATGGTTAACCATTTGAATCTTAATATCATGACTGTGTGGTGGATAATTTTCACCGCGTCGACTCGGACCCTAGATCGATGAGTGGGAGGTGGGAGGTGTGGTGTGCAGGAGAGTTGAGAGAGTTGAGAGAGTTGAGAGAGTTGAGAGAGTTGAGAGAGTAGACGAGGAGACGAGTATGTAGATAAGTAGATGTAGATAAGTAGATGTAGATGTAGATGAGTAGATGTAGATGTGTAGATGTAGATGAGTAGAGGTATATTAGCAGGCATAGTTGGGTATAATTTACGTACATTCATATAAATATAAATACATATGTGGAGACACAGAGACACAATCACCTGTCGGCATATATAAATATTTTTCCGTGGTAATGTGAATATTGCACACCAGTGCTGTGGACCAGACAAGTACGATGCTACACGGGGCCTGGTAATACAGCATGACGATAATAATCCCACTGATCACGATTATACGATCCCCCCGATCAGTGTTGGATGGTATGTTGGTTAATAATACCTAATCCCGGAGATTGTCTCTATTGTGGCCGCTTGTTCCAGACTCTACTTACTGCCACCAATTCCATGGTAGATTGTTCTATAATAGGGAAGTATAACTTAAACTCTATTTCATAAAACTGGTGAAATGCAAGGATGCATGGAATTTATAAAATAGCAAATATTCTTGATATTTATGTATACTACTATATGATAACATATCTAGACACAGCCAGTTAAAAATTTTGCAACAATTCATCTGTGCAGGAGATAAATATGGAATTCAACACACCACTCAATTAAGTATTATTATTTAGCTGAAAACCCACCAACAAGCCAGGAAAAAGTATAAGTACAAATCAACCCATTCTAATACACCACCCGGCAATTTATCCCATATCCATACCACCACTATAACCCAAGTAACCTCCGTTGCTACAATCAACATAAATGGACCGTGCCTTCCATACAGGACAGTACTAAAGCGAATAGGGAAATGGTCGCAGGATTTTTCAGTACTGACTATGAAAATAATATCCTTGGTTTTCCTATTAACTGCCGTGTTGGCAGATGATCATGAACATGGCGATATGGCTGGTCATGATATGGCCAAACCAAAAGAGTTTCATCCCAAAAATGCCGGATCAAAAACCTTTCATTGGCTAGTTACATTATCACTTTTATTGATTGTTCCATCGATTGCAAATTGTTTTGCAATTGCCAATAGACTTCAGTGGTCAGTATTGCTTCAATTGATTCTGACAGCATATTCAGTTTTTGAATTTTTGTGTTTGCTGTTTCCAGATAACGTTGATAATCATGAAAATAAAACATCTACTGGTACTTCATTCTTTTTATCAATATTGCTTGGGGCTACAGTATTCGTGGGGACTTTGTTAAATGGGAGTAACGTGTTAATTAATAAGTTTTATCCTCATTTGGCCAAGAAGGAAAGTTCGGGAACAAGTACTTTATCACTTAGAGTTTACAAGACCTTATCAGTATTATCAGTTCTTACCGGATGGGTTAGAGTTTGTATGGCCCCAATTGCGTTATTTGGCTTTTGTTACGGCAAACATACCGGTCAATGTATTGCCCATGGAATCATGGGAAGTTCGTTTATTTTATACGGATTTGTTCTTTTGATGGTATTAGTTGTACCATGGCTAAGAACCAGAAATACCGGAAAACCACAAGAGTTTTATGATCTGATAGTTATGTGTGCCTGGGGGATAGTCAATACGTTCACCGAACATAGATGGGGCAAAGAGGGTTGGAATATGGGAGATTATGACCATACATCCATGGGGATTGTATGGGCATGTGGAGGATTACTTGGAATTTGGTTATCGAGAAAGAATCAAAGGACGTTCGTACCAGCAGTTTTATTAATTTATACCGGATGGTCAATGTCTCAACATGTTCAGAAACTTGTAATATCGACCAAAGTCCATGCCATGTTTGGATTGGTTTTAATGGTTGGTGGATTAAGTAGAATTTTGGAAATTGTTTTCGTTTTAAAAGATCAATATTGCTCTCCCGATGGTAAAATATTATCATTTCAATATGTTCCTCCTTTATGTTTAGTATTATCTGGATTATTATTCATGGGAGCTACAGAAGAACAATTGATTTTAGTTCATGACTTAGCAGCTCCTTATGCGTCATATGTATTGGTGGTAGTCGGAGCTGGATTTATAATTACTCTTTGGTTATTGTTGTTGCTTCATTTGTATTTATGGTTAGTAGGATATGATGAAGATGGAGAACTTGCCAAGCAATACGAAGCAATTAATGAGTTTGAATTGGGTGATATGAGCGACGGAGATGGGGATTAAAACAGTTGTTGTAGCAGATGATGAAATATATGTACAAAGAAATCACCAGAGTTAAGAGACAGTAGACATTTGTGTAATATAAATGATATTACAACATTATATCTCAATTCGCAGATTACAATGGCTGCAATTTTAATGGCTGCAATTCTTTCTTTTTCTCTGCCATCATTTATCAGATAAAGATGCGAAATGTAAAATTCGAAAAATCCTATTTCTTAGTCATCATGAGTGCAATACTATCAGCAGATGATTTGAATGACTTCATAACGCCGGGAGCTGCATGTATAAAACCGCCAGTACCAGAGGAAAACACAAATGAACTTGAAGTCCAAGTAGGGAAAGACGGAACTGCCTATGAGGTTTCTAAAGATGGTACGACAGCTAATCTTTCACCAGCACAAATTTCTTTAGCTGATTGCTTAGCTTGCTCAGGGTGTATAACATCAGCGGAAGAAATTTTGGTGGCACAACATTCCCACCAGGAACTTATAAAAGCATTGCAAAATCCCGGATCAAAACAGTTTGTTGCCAGTATATCACATCAATCAAGAGCTTCGTTGGCTACTGCTTATAACGTGACGATAGATCAAATGGATAGATTACTTATCAATTTATTTGTGAATCAGATGGGGTTCAAGGCGGTGATTGGAACTTCTTTGGGTCGGAAATTATCTCTATTGAGTGAAAGTTATAATACAATAACTAAAAAGGATGCTGGGTTTGAAGGTCCAATCCTATCAGCTATTTGCCCCGGTTGGGTATTATATGCCGAAAAGACTCATCCTTATATCTTGCCCAAATTGTCGGATATAAAGTCACCGCAACAAATCACCGGATGCTTGCTTAAGACGTTGATGGCAGACAATTTAGCAGTTAATAGACTGGACATATATCATTTATCAATCATGCCATGTTTCGATAAAAAACTCGAAAGTGCAAGACCCGAAGAAGGGGAAGATGAACTGGTCCCTGATGTTGACTGTGTATTGACGGCAAAGGAATTGGTGACTTTATTGAATGAACAACAAGATACTTTCCAACTTATCCCATCAAATGTTGTCGATATCATTGACTCATCAGTTTCAATATCTGATATTTATAAGCAGGTAGCCCCAAGAAACTGGCCATTCATAGATTTGGCCTGGTCAAACGATTCAGGATCGGCATCGGGTGGATATTCATATAATTATTTAATGACTAAAAAACTGCAAATAATGAGTAATTCACCTGAATTATCAGATGATAGCTTTCAACTTGAAACGATATACGGAAAGAATTCTGATATGTACGAGTATCGTCTTTTATGTAATGGACAACAAGTTGCTAGTGCAGCCGTGGTTAATGGGTTTAGAAATATCCAGAATTTAGTCAGAAAATTCAAACCAGGACCTAAATCGACCGGGAAAGTAAACCCATTAGTGGCTAGAAGAAGAGCTAGAAAAGGTCCAATAGAAGACAAATCTAATCAAGATTTAGCCGATGCTTCAAAATGTGATTATGTAGAAGTTATGGCATGTCCTAATGGATGTATCAACGGAGGAGGGCAAATCAGTCCTCCAGTCGATGTACCAGAAAAGGACTGGTTAACAAAAGCTTTGGAAAATTATCAAAGTATCGAGACACTAACAGATATTAATTTAATGGTATCTGAGCTTATAAATTGGAGTCAACAATTCACTGGTGAATATGGAGTGTCACAAAAGAGATTATATAGAACTTGGTTCAAGGAAGTTGAAAAGCCCACCGATCCAAATTCAATTTTACTTGGTGCCAAGTGGTAGGGTAGTAGCATAGGTCTAGTAGGTACAATATAGGTTATAGAATACAAAGATGATGTCAAGGGCTCGCACCATATCACATCCACCTACATCACCAACTGCGCTCCACTGCATCTAATCGCACTTGCTATGTCTGAACTCCCCAGCTGGGTAACAGCCATTTCATTTTATTCGTCGATATTTGCCTCCATTATAATATGTCTATCTATAGTTCTACATCTTGCTAACTACAGGAGACCATACCAACAACGACTAATGATTCGTATCCAATTAATTGTCCCGTTATTCGCTATTTCGTGCTACAGTATGTTGAAAAACAGCGAATCAAAGCCAAATCGGTTTATTCTCGAACCGATTAGAGAAATATATGAGGCATTTGTTATTTATACCTTCTTCTCGCTTTTGACTGATATGTTGGGTGGAGAAAGGAGTATAATTATCACTACTAGTGGTCGAAAACCGGTGAATCATCCGGGAGTTTTACGGTATATTTTCAATGATTTAGACATCCTGGATCCCACCACTTTTTTGATGATTAAAAGGGGGATATTGCAGTATGTATGGTTGAAACCATTCATATGTTTGGGGACCATGTTGACGGAAATCATTGGCGTTTATAACGTCAATAATATGAGTATGGAATCGATATATTTGTGGTTAACGATCTTGTATAATATCAGTGTCAGTGTGTCTTTATATTGTTTAGCGATCTTCTGGAAAATCTTGTGGGAAGATTTGAAGCCTTTTAATCCGGTGGGGAAATTTTTATGTGTTAAATTGATTATTTTTGCATCTTATTGGCAAGGGATATTGTTGGCTATATTCAATTACTTTCACGTATTACCAGGATCCGTGTCTGGAGACGATACCAAGAATTCCAATATCGGTGTATCTATTCAAAATGCTCTATTATGTATCGAGTTGATTGCCTTTGCCATAGGGCATTGGGTGTCTTTTTCTTATAAACCTTTCACTTTATCTCATATACCCAACAGCCGATTAACGTTTTATCACGCTGTGAGAGATATGATTGGTATAAAGGACTTGATTCAGGATTTCAAATTGACCTTTTATGGAGATTATTACAAGGATTATAAAAGTTTTGATTCGGTCGAGGCATTTGTTCAACATCCTTCATCTTCGGCCAGAATGAAGAAAATTAATCTTGGAGCAAGGTATCATTTTGATGGGAAGCGGAAAGCGTGGATTTTAAACAACGATTCGAAATCAATCAATGAAAATGCAACCATTGGTGACGAAAATCTTTACGCTCCTTCGATCAATTCTTATGGGACTTCAACAAAGGGCTTAACGTCTGATTCGCCCAAAAACATAGCATCGCCCGATCTGTCACCTGATTTGACACCAAGTGAGGCTATTGGTGGATTTTCAATTTCGGAATGTCTTAATAATGATCAATATTGTTATGATAATGAATTATTCGACGAAGATGAATCCCTTTATCATGCTGCATACCAAGAAATTAATAATTACCGATTAAACCAATCTCAAGTTAAAGAATTAATCAATTATCCAGTGGTTGATAATGTTGTTGATAGTCATAGATATGGTTATAAAGTTAAAAAACTTAGACAGCATCGTCAATCTCTGATCGAACGAGGTAGATCAAGATCTTCTCAGAGAGATGATGACCCAGGTTTCCAATCCAATTACGGAAGTATTGTTTAATAGTTATTTATTGTATATACACGAGTTTAATGTTTATTTAATCTTCAATTTTGAACAGGTACATTGAATCTAAGTCTTGTTCTTCAATTTTTTCGACTTTAGGAGGTTTTTGTTCCTGATTTTTTCGCTTCTGAAGCCTCTTTTGTTTTTTATCAGAATTCGAATTACTTGGTTTTTGCTTTTCCTTTGGCGAACAGTTGAAAACTAATCTACCGGTGAGTGATCCTGAGGTTTCGAAATTAGTTTGGGTTTCCTCAAGTAATTGGATAACTTCTTGTTCAACAAGTTCTCTTCTTTTGAATTGAATGTCATCTATACGTTCAACGAACTGATGGTCATCAATTTCTTCCAGCTCATCTTGAGTTGAAATTGATTCATCGGATACCTTGGAATTTCCCTGGAAATATATTTGAAACTTCTCTCCCTTTTCAATGATTTTCATAATTTCCAGTGTTTTCTGTAACTTCAAATCTCCAAAACTAATATTCCATTTAATAGTAATGACTCTGATGGTATTTTTCTTCTTTTCAGCCTTTTCTCGTTGTTCAACTGCTCTTCTAGCTGTGGTACTACCATTTTCGAGTAACTGGGCTTCAATTATTTTCGATAACTTATCGGTGTATTGTTTGATCATATCTGACAATTTGATCTTTCTTACCAATGGTTCACCTTTTGAGTTGGGAAGTAATTGAATTCCTTCTTTTTTAGGATCCAAATCATTGATCACCTCCACAAGATGGCAATTCTGGAGTTTTCCCCCTTGAACTACCTTGACCCGAAACTTGCATTCCATTTGTCGAACTTCATATATAATATCCTTGAGAGCAGTCTGGGCTTTTGGTGGGAAACCGTCTAAATCGAACCTTAAAACTCGGAAATTTCTGTCAGGTTTTTTTCTATCGTATCTGGGATTTCTGGAGTCCCTCTCAAACCTGGAATTTTTCCCCGAACTCCTCTCTTGTCTTGCTCTCTCAAATCTTGACTTATCGAATTGAAAATTGAATGATTTTTCACCAGTATTGTACCGTAGACAAGAGCGACTAAAAGGCCTGGAAAAAGGAACACCACCGCCTGGAACCGTGTATAATCTCCATAGCGGATTTGTCTGTGCTTGGAAAGATCGGCCAATTGCCCCACAATTTGACTTTATCATAAGTAAGTTCATTATGGGTCCTTGAGATGAGATGAGATTGTCAATTACTATTCCACTTTAGGTATGAAGTGCGAAACTTTTCAGTTACTTATCATTACCTAATTCTTCTCTTTTATTATGACAACAGGTCCGATATTGGTCAAACGAGATGGTACAGAAGTGCTGTTCAATAAAAAGATTCTCAAGGATTTTCTAGCATCTCTTTTACCCGGGTTAAATCGCCAATTTCTCGACTTGGAATTGGTGGTTGAGAAAATTGCAACTGCTATTCCTGATAATATATCCGTTGATGAACTCTATGAGTTCACGGCCGAATCTTTAGCTTCAAGAACTACCCATCATCCGGATTATGCAGGGTGGGCAGCTAAGGTTGAGGCGGTCAAAATCCAAAAATTGGTTGGGGGTTCGTTTTCTGATAGTATAATTAAGTTGTTGAGTAATGTCAATTTAAAGACTGGGAAATCCAGCCCACTTATCTCCAGAAAAGTCTACGATATTGTTAGGGAAAACAAGGAGCTACTTGATAATGCCATTGTACCAGAAAGAGATTTCGATTTATCGTATTTTGGTATAAAAACGTTGGAGAAATCATACTTACTTTCGATGGATAATGAGCCAGTTGAAACCCCACAATATCTTTTGATGAGAGTTGCTTTAGGTATTCACGATGAGAATATTGAGGATGCATTACAGACATATGAACTCATGTCTACCAAATATTTCATTCATGCTTCTCCCACCTTATTTAATTCAGGTACTGACTACAACTTTTTGAGTTCTTGTTTCTTGGTGGCTATGGAAGATGATTCAGTCGATGGCATTTATAAAACGCTACATAGAACGGCCATGATTTCGAAGGCGTCGGGAGGTATTGGGCTACATGTTCACAATATTAGAGCTTCTGGGTCATTGATATCGACATCAAATGGAACATCCAGTGGCTTAGTTCCTATGTTGAGAGTGTTTAATAATACTGCTAGATACGTTGATCAAGGTGGTAATAAACGGCCGGGGGCTTTTGCTATTTATATTGAACCGTGGCATGCCGACGTGTTTGACATATTAGATTTACGGAAAAATTATGGTAAAGAAGAAAATAGGGCCAGAGATTTATTTTATGGATTATGGATTCCAGATTTGTTCATGGAAAAAGTTAAGCTGAATGAAGATTGGTGCCTATTCAGTCCCGATGAATGTCCGGGGTTGGATGAATGTTACGGCGAAGAATTTACACAATTATACCACAAATATGAATTGCAAGGTAAAGCGGTTAGAGTTATAAAAGCCCAAAAACTTTGGCAAAGTATACTTGATTCTCAAACAGAAACTGGGGGTCCCTATATGCTATTTAAAGATGCATGTAATAGAAAATCCAATCAGAAAATGTTGGGGACAATTAAGTCTTCAAATCTTTGTTGTGAAATTGTGGAATATACTTCTGAAGAAGAAACAGCCGTTTGTAATCTTGGATCTTTAGCCTTGCCTTCGTACGTGAAAGAGCTTGACGAATCAATAACTTTTGATTTCGGAAAGTTGCATCAAGTAACCAAGGTTTTAACTAAAAATTTAGATCGTATCATTGATAAAACCAAATATCCAGTTGCAACGGCGGAAGTGTCGAATAAAAGGCACAGACCCATCGCAATTGGTGTACAAGGGTTAGCTGATGTGTTTTGTTTATTAAGAATCCCTTTTGATTCACCGGAAGCTAAGCGATTGAATATCCACATCTTTGAAACAATTTACCATGCTGCTATCAAAGCATCAATTGAACTTGCTAGATCATCCGGTCCTTATAGTTCGTTTAAAGGATCTCCAACATCGAACGGAATTTTACAATTCGATATGTGGGATCATAAACCATCTGATCTTTATAATGACTGGGATGAGCTTAAGAAAGATATCATTAAATTTGGACTTCGGAATTCTCTTTTAGTTGCTCCGATGCCAACCGCTTCGACCTCTCAAATACTTGGATTCAATGAATGTTTCGAACCTTTTACTTCAAACATTTATACAAGACGAGTCACATCCGGAGAATTCCAAATCGTAAACAAGTACCTTATAAACGATTTAATTGATTTGGGGATTTGGAATACCGAGTTAAAGGACAAGATCGTTTTAAATGAAGGTTCAATTCAGAATATCCCCGATATACCCCAAGATGTAAAAGACTTATATAAGACGGTATGGGAAATTTCTCAAAAAGTGATTATAGATATGGCGGCCGATAGAGGGAAGTTCGTTGACCAGCTGCAAAGTATGAATATCCATATGAAAAACCCTACATATTCGAAATTAACCAGTTGTCATTTCCATGCCTGGTCAAGCGGTTTGAAGACCGGGATGTATTACTTAAGAACGCAAGCGGCTTCAAAGGCCATCCAATTCACCATCGACGGAAGTAAAAGTAAGACCACAACCCCGGTACCACAGGTAAAAAACAATGGATTGAAGAGGAAAAGATATATTGAACTGACACCTTTATTTAAAAAATTGAAGGAAAATGATCGAGAATCTCAAGAGTCCTCGACCACAGAAGAAATTCTTGATATTTATGACGAAACCGTAAGATCTTGTAACATAAATGAACCTGAAAATTGTGATTCGTGTTCAGGTTAATTACACATGTAAATAGATTATGTAAATAGTATATTCTTAAAATAGGTGACTTCTTTAATAGTTACCGTAATAAGAACATTAGGCCGGAAAACACCACCAATACGGTGTTAGCATCCAAAAAATAGAATTCATCTCCGTTAATAATCATTCCATTAAACAAAAGTGATGTAATAAAGTTCAGGTTTTAAATATAGAAAATTTGACAGACTCGGACTGCACATAATATGCAAGATATAAAGCCGTTGAAACTACTGAACGGTATCTTTATACATGAAAAGCATTATTATAGAATAATTGCAAACAATACTTTACAATAAAATAAGAGGTTTTCATCAATCTTAGCTGCTGTCGCTTCCTTGGTCACCTAGCTTTTGCTGCTCCAACTCATGCTGAGTACCTTGTTAAAGAGGTAGAAGTGATCGTTGAAGCTCCAGGTTCTGAAATTGACGATAAAAGGATCTTCGGTTAGCACAGGTTGATCAAGAACAATATGATCCTTTCTGTTTTGCTATATTGAAGGTGTTGGAACCCCTGGTATTTGGAGATGAGGACTCATCCCACAGTGATGGATAGTTGATTGCTGATGGAAGAGACAACACTTCTTCTGCATGTAAATGGATTGCTGATCCATACAGATTCGTTTATAAAATAAATAGTTAATAGAATGGACATTATCAGTTAGCATTGAATAAAAGTCATTGAATTATCATATTTCAACCGAAGCGATTTTGAGACTATACTACTAGATCAAAATTATATTTATATTTATACATAACTTCATTAATCATCTCCTTCTACTTGAAAAGTCCGATACTTGTTTCAACCCTTCTCTTGTAACAAAAAAAATTTTCTGTTTATCATTTGCCCAGACCAATACGCCGATTTCACTTGAATAATTCCTTAAAACTTCATATTCCTTTTGATTGGAGAACTCCTTGAATAAATAACCATCATAAGTTTGGATTCTATCCAATTCCAATTGCCATAACTTGATTTGATCAACGACATTTGGAGGTAGAATTTCCAACTTGTGTTGAGGGTGTGCCGAATCATTAGGTTGAGCACCGGCTCCAGAACCTGCAGCAGTATTGATATTATTACTTGCATCGAATTCTATCTTTTTATCCAATTTTTCTTGTGCCAATAATCTCATTTGGGGATGGGCATGTGTTTCTAAAAACTTGATAATCTGACCAGCAGTTATACCATTTGCAAGAGCATTTCTGATAGATTCTCTTGTGATTTGTCCTGTTACCATATTAGAAAATCTCGTCTTTAAATGAACAAATAAATTCAATATAGCTATATCCAACGGACTATGAGTATAAGAATATAATTTGAAATTAGTTTCAACAATAATGGATTCTTTTGAGGAATCGGAAAATTCAGTGGCATTATTTGCTTTATCAATGGCCATTGAAGGAGTCTGTAACGAATTCGAATCAGAGGTTAAAGTGGTCGCCAATCTAGTTGGATAAAACCGGGGACTATTTGTAGACCTTTGATATACCAACCCGAAATCTCTTAAATCATTCAACATTTCAATTTGAGTATCACTCAAAGCACTAACACTGTAACTCTTACCCAATTCAAAAGACCCCAACATAAATATGAAATTTAATACATCAACGGCATCCATTTGTAATTCCAAAGTCAAATTCAAATACTGTAATAATAACGTCCATATTTGACTATTGATATCTTGCAATAAAAACTGGAATCCCTTATTAGTGATTTTCAATTCTCTAGCGTTATCAGAATTCCCTTCCATTAATCCTCCCAGTTTAAGTAATTTCAATACCAGACGACTAGGAGTTGCTTGCAATTCGGTACCTACCATATAATGAAGAATAGTTTCCCATTTCGTCGAAGCAAAAGTATCTAGAAACTTCATATCTACCAGATATTTATCAGCCGTTAGATTCAAACTTCCAAAGGCATCAGATGCCTGATTACCCGTCAAACAATCACGGAAATTTGTCCGAAAAACCGGATGCAATCGTATGAAACTCCCCGAATTATCAAACTCAATAATATGTAACGCTCTCATCCGTTCCAACGATTCAAATTGAAGATGCCTGGCCCCCGGTTTACTCCATTTATCCAAATCTTTAATGGGCACCGGCTTCTCGTAAAATAACATTGACATGATGTAAAATTTAGCAAGTGGCGGGAGCAATCTGTAGATGGAAAGACAGGTGGCTGGAGCCCCATAAAGCCGGGATTGCGTCACATCATCAAGACTTTCAAGATGTTTTATAACTGTTCCTTTGAAAAGGTCTCCAGACATTGAGGACTGAAAATTTTATTTGCAAGCACCGAAAATTATTTTTCAGACATTTAATTTTCATTAATAATTATTTTTCAACCAAATCAATCTCATCTCATCACCGTTATCATGGCCAAAAGAAAAGCATCACAAATGGGAAATGTGGGGACAGATGAAGCATTCCAGCCGTTGTTACAAGAAGTATATAAGGGCAAAAAGCTTAGCGATCTGATTAATACTGCCGAAGATAAGTGGAATTTGTTACCAGCTTTTTTGAAGGTTAAAGGGCTAGTCAAACAGCATCTCGACTCGTTTAATTATTTTGTCGATACCGATTTAAAGAAAATCATCCAGGCAAATGAGTTGGTGCTTTCGGATGTTGATCCTGAGTTTTATTTGAAATACCTTGACATCAGAGTCGGTCAAAGACTGTCGACTATGAATTCAGGTCTGGTGACTAAAGAAGTCAATTTGGTGCCTCATGATTGTAGATTAAGAGACTTGACTTACTCGGCCCCTATCTATGTTGATGTGGAATATACCAGAGGAAGGAAAATCATCATCCACAGGGATTTAGAAATTGGAAGAATGCCAATTATGTTAAGATCAAATAAATGTCTTTTGGATGGTATTGACGAAAGACAGATGGCTAGATATGATGAATGTCCATTAGACCCTGGTGGATATTTTATCGTTAATGGAACTGAAAAAGTTATATTGGTTCAGGAACAATTATCGAAGAACAGAATCATTGTTGAAGCCGACGAAAAAAAGGCTATTGTCCAGGCTTCTGTCACTTCGTCATCTCATGAACGTAAATCTAAGACTTATGTTATAACAAAGAATGATAAGATCTACTTGAAACATAACTCTATTAGTGAAGATGTCCCAATTGTGATTATTTTGAAGGCTGCTGGTATTACCTCTGATTTAGAAATTTTACAGTTGGTATGTGGTGATGATCCAAAATACCAGGATTTGTTTGCCATTAATTTCGAAGAAGCGGCCAAACTAGAAATCTTCACCCAACAACAAGCACTTTATTATGTCGGTAAAAGGGTCAAAACTATTAGAAGAGCTGGGGCCCCTAAATTATCTCAATTACAAGAAGGTATTGAGGCGATAGCCACCACAATCATTGCTCATTTAACAGTGTCTGATTTGCAATTCAGAGAAAAGGCTTTGTATATTGCAATGATGACAAGAAGGGTTTTAATGACAATGGATGATCCAAAAATGGTCGACGATAGAGATTATGTTGGTAATAAGAGATTAGAGTTGGCTGGTCAATTAATGTCCTTGTTATTTGAAGATTTGTTCAAAAAATTCAACTCTGATTTCAAGGCCAATATTGACAAGATCTTGAAAAAACCAAGTAGGGCTTCAGAATTTGATGCTTTACTATCAATCAATATTCATTCAAATAATATTACTATGGGTATGAATAGAGCTATATCAACTGGAAATTGGTCTTTGAAAAGATTTAAAATGGAAAGAGCTGGTGTAACACATGTTTTATCAAGATTATCTTATATTTCGGCTTTAGGTATGATGACAAGAATATCTTCCCAATTCGAGAAATCCCGTAAAGTTTCCGGTCCAAGAGCCTTACAGCCTTCTCAATTTGGTATGTTATGTACTTCAGATACACCAGAAGGGGAAGCTTGTGGTTTGGTTAAGAATTTGGCATTGATGACACATATTACAACCGATGATGAAGAAGATCCAATTAAGAAATTATGTTTCGTATTAGGATGTGAAGATATCTTGGAAGTTGATTCTGCTACGTTACATTCTGAAGGTAATTTTGGTATTTATCTTAATGGTACCTTAATTGGTACCACTAGATTCCCAGCTAAGTTTGTTGGAGATTTCCGGAATTTAAGAAGAAATGGAAAGGTTTCAGCATTTATTTCAATTTACACTAACACTCATCAAACAGCAGTTCATATAGCAACTGATGGAGGTAGAATTTGTCGTCCATTAATTATTGTTGATAAGAATAATAAATCAAAAGTCAAAGCTAAGCATTTGTTAAAATTGAAACAAGGTAAATGGGCATTTGATGATTTTTTAAGACACGGTTTAGTCGAATATCTCGATGTTAATGAAGAAAATGACTCATTGATTGCTATTTACGAACGAGATTTAACCGATTCCTCGAAACAAAATATCACTCATCTTGAAATTGAACCATTTACAGTTTTGGGTGCCGTTGCCGGATTGATTCCTTATCCTCATCATAACCAATCTCCAAGAAATACTTATCAATGTGCTATGGGTAAGCAAGCTATTGGAGCAATTGCATATAATCAATTCAGAAGAATTGATACATTATTATATCTTATGGTTTATCCTCAACAACCAATGGTCAAGACTAAAACAATTGAATTAATTGATTATGATAAATTACCAGCCGGACAAAATGCCACTGTTGCAGTCATGTCATATTCTGGATATGATATTGAAGATGCTTTGGTATTGAACAAAGCCAGTATTGATAGAGGGTTTGGTAGATGTCAAGTCTTGAGAAAGAATACCATAACTCTTAAAAGATACCCAAATCATACCAAAGATACATTAAGTGGGATGAGAGTTGATGAAAACAATGAACCAATTCCACCTCATGCATCGTTAGGACCTGATGGATTAGGGGAAGTGGGTATGAAACTTGAAAATGGTCAAGTTTTCGTCAACAAATGTGTTCCAACCAATGTAGGAGAATCAGTATTGAATAACGGTTCAAATGATACACCAACTGAAAGCCACAGAGAAACCCCAGCTTATTATAAGGGTCCGGAGCCAACATATGTTGATCAAGTTATGATGTCTGTGAGTGATAATGATCAAGCATTAATTAAAGTTCTTTTAAGACAAACTCGTAGACCTGAATTAGGTGATAAATTTTCTTCTCGTCACGGGCAAAAAGGGGTTTGTGGGATTATCGTTCAACAAGAAGATTTACCATTCAATGATAATGGAATTAGTCCCGATATTATTATGAATCCCCATGGTTTCCCATCAAGAATGACAGTCGGTAAAATGATTGAATTGATCAGTGGTAAAGCTGGGGTATTAAATGGTAGTTTGGAATACGGTACATGTTTTGGAGGTTCTGATTTACATGACATGTCTGATATTTTAGTTAAAAATGGTTTCAACTACAGTGGTAAAGATATGTTGTATTCTGGTATCACTGGGGAATGTTTACAAGCATATATTTTCTTTGGTCCAATTTATTATCAAAAATTAAAGCATATGGTGTTGGATAAAATGCATGCAAGAGCTAGAGGTCCAAGAGCTGTTTTGACAAGACAACCAACCGAAGGTAGATCAAGAGATGGTGGTTTAAGATTGGGTGAAATGGAAAGGGACTGTGTTATTGCTTATGGTGCTTCCCAATTATTATTGGAAAGATTAATGATATCGTCGGATGCTTTTGAAGTCGATGTTTGTAATAAATGTGGTTTAATGGGTCACGACAATTGGTGTACAACTTGTTCAAGTTCCGAAAATGTCATCAAAATGACTATTCCTTATGCAGCAAAACTTTTATTCCAAGAATTAATTTCGATGAATATTGCACCAAGATTAAAATTAGGTAATGTATTTTAATGTATATAGAGAATAGACATTACGGTTATAGATTGTCTCGTCCTTTATGGCTGCAAAAACCGCTTAGGCGAGGATCACTTTTATTGGAGGATCTTAAACGTGAAGAAAGGTGATTATCGAAACAAAAGCATAACAATTTGTAGTGAAAAAAGTATTATAATGGACTATTCTTGCTGTCCCTATGAATCTGCATCGTTAACTGGGCCGATAAAGCTATGAATGAATACTCATAGCATTGAAACACCTCCTATACCTCAACCGCATCTGATCAGATTATCAAAGTTGGCCATAGTTTTTTAAATATTGAGTTTGAGGTAAAAGTATACTAACAAATATGATTCAGGCTTGTTCAATATATATACCTACAATAGATATGACAAGTTATCTGTGAAAAAAATAATATTTCAAGAATTATATGGACCAAAATTTAAAACACAATTTCCTAATCGGGTAATTGAGGTCTGGGCCAAATCGCTAAATTTTGCAGCCTTGTCTACAGATGCCTTAGACATAAATCCGGTACAAAGAGTTGTCCATTGTGAAAAGAACAGCAATCTACCTTATTTTCAAGTACCAAAACGAATTTCCCGATTGTACTAGTTATCCATTTTTTTCAAAAAAGAAAAATATATCACAGACAATCATTCATGGTATTTTGTGACGTTTATTAGAGTATATCGTTATTATATAGGTATCTGAAAGCTATTCCGGTTTCCGAAAATGCTGAAAAATAGAGAACCTCTTCATATATCTCTTCAACCGGCTATAAACACAGTCCGGGACCCGAGAAAGAGCAACCACTAATAAATGTCTCATTTGATTATATAAATGCCCTAACCAAACATTCCCAAGGTCATGTAATACATAAAACACAACTGAAAAATAGCCGGATTCGATCGAAATAACTTGCAAAATTTTCTTTTTACATAGAATCGTCATCTACTCTCTGTGACAACCTGATTTGATACGGATAAGCTTCCTAGAGTGTCATGTAATATATTCTGCTCTAGAATTGTAGTACAAGTAAAGCATTTATTGTTGTGTAGTTGAGATTGTGTATTAACTCCTATTGTTTAAGTTGCTGAACTATCGCCAAAAAATATTATTTCCCATCAGACTTTTTATAGTTCTTCAAGGCAAAACATTGTTGTATTCCACATATACACAAAGCCACCCTTTTAAATCCATCCATCAAAGATACGTAAATGCAGTAAATAGTTGTCAAATCAAAAACAATAAATAGTTATGATGTTGCCGGGAATTTTCTGGAAGAAAATCAAAAAGTCAAATACTTCTTCTTACCTTCCAAAAGTTTACAGAGGTCTTAACAGTATAACAAAGAATCATTTTGTATAATATACTGTTCAGATGGATTTGATACTTTTTTCTGGAGACAAGTAGAATTTAGATCCTTAATGGTTCTATTGTTTAAATATTTTCCCGGCAAGAAAATCACAAGCATACAGTATTCAGAAAGTAGTTTAAAGTATCTTTACTGAGCTAAAGAGTAGTACGTA
Source organism: Yamadazyma germanica (assembly GCA_030574815.1). NCBI lineage: Eukaryota > Fungi > Ascomycota > Pichiomycetes > Serinales > Debaryomycetaceae > Yamadazyma > Yamadazyma germanica. The sequence continues at coordinate 76,754 of JAJMFS010000015.1, read as the reverse complement.
TATGTCTTCTACCGTTTAGGGATCTACTTCGTTCAAGAAAACATTCATCGTGGCATTATAATCGATAAAAGATCTTCAATGGATTTTCAGTAGCCCTTCCCCAACTGGGGAATAAAAAACGTCAACAATTCCATGGAACGGTAATTACTAACAAGCAGGCAGAGAAGGACATAGGATAATATCCAAGGAAATCCCGATTTAAATAATTTAAGAGAATATTATTCTTGTTTTTGGGTGAAAATTTTCAAATTAGCTAAAATTCTGGTGGAAACCAGAAGAAGTCGAAATGAAATATCCCCAAAATCCCAGCCCTTTGAAGATCCATATATCATTACTTGCATAAGGATCTGCATCTTAAGGAAGCTTCAAGATTACAAACAAGCACTAATCATTTTTCCATAACTTGCCACCACCAGCCACCACCAGCCACCCCCGACCAAAAAACTTTAAAATTGAAGTTAGAAATAAAATCGAAAACAAAAACGATCTGCTACATTGAAGTCAAGCTAGAGACAAAGCAAGTGAATTAATAGACTATAGACTGGCATAGTCAATGCACACCTGTTTAGTTGTCTCGGCCCAATCAACGTCTGGGCCCATACTTTTTCCCACGGTCAACCTTGATTTTTAGTTATCATGTTTCTTATTTTTTTACTATGATACTTAAACCAATAGACAATGCTAAATGCCTAGAGTTGTGGTAACTTCTACACCTCTGGATAATCTGATAACTGTTACCACCACGCTCATAACCCGAAAAACCTACGATTGCCAATGATTTCAGGGGGAACTAGGCCACCACGGCATTTTAACTATAGACGGGTATATATACTGTAATAGTCACATTAAATACGAATATATTCTATGTTGTCCATACTAAATTTCAGTAAATCGTACAATATCCATATTAATACTCACTCTACATTGACAAAAGTAGGTTCCGTTAAACAGTAAAAGACCCTTACACCCACTGAAACCAATGAGAGACACCCACTGAAACACAAGCAACGAGAGACACCCGATTAAGACATTATACAGAAGGCTATGGAACCACGGCAGTTTCACCTCCCAGAACTACAAAACTACAGAACTTCAAAGCTACAATACACCCCATCAAAAAAGCCTAAACAGAGGAACTGTCCACATAAAAAGTCTCTCTCTGTAACCATACCGAATCCATCGCGGCCCCACATCCCGGATCAAATTACAGCAAGAAAAACCACCCCAGACAACACCGAAACCACCACAGCAACGGCAGGAAGACAGACGCTAGAACGACAAAATCGCCGCTAAACCAAGACCATTTGCCAGAGCTCCCGATGACTAAATTATCACCAATTCGATTTTTCTTTTTATGTATTGTAGGGGTGTCAATCCTTATTACTATACATAAAACCAATAGTCCCATAAATATCCAAGACGTGTTATACCTCACGAAGAACTCTTTCAAGGAGCTCCATGAATACTTGAAAAGACCGGAAATATTCAAGAAAAAAGCCGAAAATCGGGCAATTTCTGCAATTTCTGCAATTCCAGACGATATTTCGGTGGCAGATATAGATTATCCGCTCAACAATATGGTCAACTCGATCTTCCCGGTGGATGCCAAGTTACAACTCAATACCACCACCGAATATCACGAGCTACTCGCCCGGTACGCGTCATTCAGCCCCATAATTAATACCCCGATGACCGGTCACTACAAGATCTTTCCCAATGACGCATGTAAACCTATAACGAAAGATATGGACAAATATGGAGATTATGAAGATAAGATTTTGGTGGTGTTAAGAGGAGGATGTACATTTGTAAACAAGGTCGATCATTTATTAGATTCGGACTTGAATCCCAAGATTATAATTATTGCCAATGATGAGCCTGCCAGAGGTTTAATTACTATGTATTCAAGTACTTTTAATGAAGACCGATCATTAACGGTCCCCATAATGTTTAGTACGCACGAAACATACAATTTATTGAAACGAGAACCGAGTTTTGTATTGGTGGTATCAACTGTATCTCTTGGTAATTGGTTAAATGTAATATTGTCAATGATGTTATCACCACCGTTATTAATATTATTGATATATTGTATTATTCAGTTTGGTCAACATTGTAGAAAAGTCCAAAGAAACAGATTAAGTCTGAAAATCGTGGGAGAATTACCGGTCTATATATATAATAGAAATCATTTTATTTACCAAAAAGATTTTTATAAATATTTAAATTTAACTGATCAGACCGATGAATTCAATCAACTAGAATTATCTCCTTCATCGTCATCAATGTCGGTAGATAGACCAACACCCACCCCCAAATCGTCCGATGCTTCATTGTCGAATTACGTTATCAATGGTGTCAATATTGATAACTTGGGGCTAAATATTTTAAAAATGAATGAGGACTTTTACTCATCGTTCAAATGTTCCATTTGTTTAGATAGTTTCAAACCATTGAAATCAAGAGTGCTTTTGTTGGACTGTAAACATTTCTTCCATGAATCATGCTTATCGAATTGGTTAATAAATTTCAAGAGAATATGCCCATTATGTAATAAACCTGTGTTTGGCATGTCAAGTATACTTGCTGGTCAAGTGAACTATGGCAGTACAGAGGACAATGTGGGGGTGGATTTCTTGGGTGATTTAGACAGATCCGAGGAATCAGATCAAGAACCAGAAATCGAATCAGATCAAGTTTCTGAAGAATTCGAACCGTTGGTATTTTCACCAATTTCCCAATCCACCATTGATGATGTTGATACGAGAGAGATTGAAACACAACGAGAGGCAGGCCCATCAGACCAAGAGATTTCAACTGACAGAGAACCATCATCAAGACCACCAATTCCCGAAACAACATCGATGGTCTCGTCATCAGTATCAACAACCACATCATCCACGTCATTTCAAACCACCAATACCCATTTCAGCGAAGATGCAATTGTCAACGACGGAACGGAGTCGGAGTCCGAATCGACAATCTCCGAGTCTACCATGCGTCCGGGATCAACCACCCCACAATATAGCTAGATGCACCGAATATATATGTACGGAATATAGTTGCTGTTGACAATATGCATGTTAAATATACATCCATACATGTCTATATATATACACATATATGCCCATTCCTACGTATATCCATTTATATACTTCAACCTGGAGCTCTCTGTCAACCACCATCTCTCTCTGGTGCCTCAACCTCTTCTCCATACCCGGTCGCATTCGGGACTCCACACCAATCACATCGCATACATAACCATGTCAGATGCCAATGATTCAGATTTAAAGCAAACCATTAGTTCCGATAGTTCAAGTTCGAACACCATGAACCAAGTGAAACCCGAGAAAAAACGAAGACGGAAAAAAGTCGATATTGCTTGTGTTTATTGTCGAAGATCTCATATGATTTGTGATAATTCAAGACCTTGTCAAAGATGTATAAAAAGAGGTATTGGTCATCTATGTTATGACGAGCCTTCGAACGCCAGACAGAAGAAGAAGGCACAGCAGTTACTGAGATCTGAAAGTTCTCCTCTACCGTACGAAATGGAGGGATTACAGGGACACACGCTACAGCAGGTGCAGTCTCAACCAGTTGGCCAGAGCCAACTGCCACTCGGTGGACAGGACCAGGGACAGTCTCCGGCAAAGGGTCAGATACTGGGACAGCAAGGACAAGTATCGAGACAGATCACAGGTCAAACAGCGGGTCTGGGAAGCCAAAATTTGGCACAGAATCCAGGACAAATCCCCGGTCTGCAACAAGCTCCAGGGCCTGCTAATAAATTCAACAAGTCGGTTCTTTCTCAGACCATGGCTTTTAATCTTGAACCTTTCTTCTATTCTGAGCACGCCGGAAGTGAGTTCAGTTCGTTGAATGACTTTTTATCGATGATTGATGACCCTGACTTGGTTAATGGGGCCTTGAATGATGATACGCCTGGAAGTATGATCAATTTTGGAATCGATAATGTCGATGGTGTTAATAACAACGGAAATAATAACGATAACAGTAACCGCAATGACAATATCAATACAAACGGTAACGGCAATGGTAACGGCTCTGGAAATGAGAATATTCAAAATATCCTAGCGTACTCTCCGGCCAGTTCGTATCAGTCTTATAGTTACCAAAAACCACTGCAAGCAGCACAAGCACAACAAGCACCACAGTCACAAGCACCACAACCACAACCACAAGCACCACAGTCACAACCACAACCACAGTCTCAGACCCAACAATCACCACAAATCCCCCAAACACAATCCCAAGATATACTCGAACTTCCTTCAGGAGATTCCACTAAAAAAGAGAAATTCGACGAAAATCATCAACCAGTAATATCTGATTCTGCAAGAGATAAGTTTTTTTTGACGGCTGCCGACCCAACTACAGAAATTTCACCAGAAGAAAGATTGAAACAAGTTATCAAAGCTAAACTTGAAGCAGGGCTATTGCAACCTTATAATTACGCAAAAGGATATGGTAGACTTCAAAATTATATGGACAATTATATGAATTTCACCAGTCGGCAAAGAATTTTAAAACCATTATCAGTATTTCGTCCTGCTTTTAGAGCAATTGCAAGAACGTTAAAAGATGTTGACTTAGTACTTGTTGAAGAAAGTTTTGAAAGAATGTTATTGGACTATGATCGTGTTTTTACTTCGATGGCTATACCAGCTTGTCTTTGGAGAAGAACTGGGGAGATTTATAGAGGAAATAAAGAATTTGCTTCGTTAGTTGGAGTTACAACTGATGATTTAAAGGATGGGAAATTGGCCATTTATGAATTGATGAGTGAAGAAAGTGCCGTAAATTTCTGGGAAAAATATGGGGCCATTGCTTTTGATAAGGGACAAAAGGCAGTTTTAACCAGTTGTAATCTTCGAACAAAAGATGGATTCAAAAGAAAAAGTTGTTGTTTTAGTTTCACAATCAGAAGAGATAGATACAATATTCCTAGTTGTATTGTAGGAAATTTCATTCCAATTGATTCATGATAATGACCTTATATATAATGTATACTATGTAATTATTTATTCATCCGATTCGTCATCTTCATCCTCTAAAATCTCATCAACTGCTTCATCCAATTCCTCATCATCTTCATCCAATGCTTCTTCATCATCTTCCTCCTTTTTATTTTTGGCTTCTTCTTCCTGTTCAATGGCTTCTCTTAATAACCTTAATTGTTCTTCCTTCATTTTTCTTTGGACAACGACATATTGTCCCAATGGGGTCTTTTCCCATTTCAAATCGTTAAGAAACGATGCAACTTCTTGTTTGTTTGAAGGACCATATTCGATATTTGATCTTTTACTGGTGATAAATTTGGCGTTATCCGACAATTTTTCAATCAATTGACCTAATTGTTTATTGAATTTAGCGTTCTTAGACTTCTTTGTAAATCTTCTCAAAGAAATTATAGCTGGTGTTGATAATTCAGGGAATGCAACATTTTTACAATACAACACGAAGAATTCGGAAGTTAATTCAATAAATTGTTCAGTTAAACCATCTTGGAATACTTTGGTACCAAGATATTGTTGGTTGGCTCTGATATTATTTTCAAAGTCAAATAATGGTAAATTGATACGTTTTGGATTTCTGGTTACAGCAGTTGAATTCAAAACTTCCAGAATTAAAGAAAAAATTGGAATGAATACCCCTGTACTTTGAGATAATCTAATTAAGGATCTGATTAAATAAAATCTTAATGGAAAAAATTGAGCAGTTGGAATCAATCTGATAGTACCTAAAGTAACTTGGACTAAAGGATAAATTAATTGTCTGAGAGGACTTTCTTTATTTTTGTGGGTTTGTAATTCCTTTTCAGGGTTACATTGTTGACTTAAAACTCTTGACCAAAAATCTAATGAATGACAATATTGGAAATTATAAACAGCTTTGAAGCCTTCTTTAGCATTTGAGGTGGCATTAATACTATTTCTTAAATGAATGGCAGCTTGTCTAATATATTCAAATCCAATTTGATAAGATACTGATTCATCAATCCCATATAATTCACTGGCAGAATTCTTACAGAAATTTAACAACGGCATAGTATAATGGTTTGTCTTTCTTGAATTTTTCAAAAAGATCGTATAAGTCGATTTCAATACAGTTTCCAAAATTGAGGTCTTGAATTCTTTTGAAACATTATTTAAAAATGCAAAGGTAGCCAACTGAATTTGCACTTCTTTGGTTGATGACCATACATGAATTATCGAACTCAATAATTCTTTTAATAACCTTCTAAAACTCAAGTAAAATGGAAATACTTCTTGTAATGAAAACAATACTAAAGTGGCAGTTTCAACATTATTAATATCATCTAAAAGAGTAATGAAAGTTCCAGCGTGGGATTTTAATATCTTAGAAATATGTTTGACGTGTTCATTTTTTTGGGGGATATTTCTAACTCCATGTTGATTAGTCTTGTATGGAATTAAAGTTTGAATTGCTTCTGGGACATCTTTCAAAGCTAACATCATTAATTCGTTAAAAGCTTTTGCATCAGTTACAACGTATTTATATTGTTTATCATCATTATTGATATTCACAGCAGATTTAAATGCAATGGTCACTTGTCTAATATTTTGAGGACTTGGCTTGGTCTTAAGTTGTTTTGCCCAGCTTCTGACCAATTTAAGAGTGATTTCGGTCTTGGAAACTTTTGGTTCTTCCTCTAATTCCGGTTGTTCTTCTTGTTCTTGTTCTTCTTCTTCTTCTTCGTCTTCTTCCATTTCAGAATCACTAATGGCGTCCAAAGGATTTGAAGCTTCAAAATTTAACAAATCCTTATCATTCTCTTGTAAGTATTTGTAAAATTCTGGATCTTTGTCTTTCAATTCACCCATATCTATATCTTCTTCATCAGATGAGTCTTTGTCACCGTCTTTTTCAGCTTCTTCTTCGGATTCTTCGTCAGATTCTTCTTCATCATCTTCGTCTTCTGATTCTTCGACTTTCTTGATGTTCTTTTTAGGCTTTGGAACTTCGAATCCCCCGTCGAAAAAGTCTTCTACAGACATATCATCAAAGACTTCTTTTCCTTTTGGAGCGGCGGATTGTTCATCGGTCGATTTCTTTTTTCTAGAAACTGCTCTTTTGTTATGTTTTTGGACCTCCTTTCTGTGATCGAGGGTATGTTTCAAATGCTTCTTTTGAAACTTTTTCGTCGATTTACCTGTCTTAGCCATGTTAATTACTATCTGAAAATTATATTTTTTTACGATGCGATGCGATGAGATGAGCATTTGAAGATCCTTACACCAGAGAGGAAGATCCCCAGACGGATTGTGGGGTTATATACAGGAAAGAATACACAAACAGATGTTTCAACTGATTAAGAAACAGACACACAAAGAGTACAGTCCAGAATATTACATTATCTACTAATCTTTAAATTTCCCAACAAATGCGTCACGCAACCAACTGAAAAGCTTATCATAAACAATAATTCCCGAACCATGGAAATTAATATTATGGTCTGAATCAGTAAAGAAATGAACATCGTAATTTTCAAGTCCCAATTGATTGAATTTATCTAATAACCAATACAGATTTTGGATATGAACATTGTCATCAGCAGTACCATGCATGATAAAAAATCGATCAAGACTCTTGAAAGCTGATGGATCAGTGATTAATGAGGTCTTTTCATAATTTTTATTATCTTGACCTTTCATGTATCTGGTTGTATAATAAGAATTATAAAAGAGGAAGTTGGTGACAGGAGCAACGGCCATACCATATTTGAAGGTCTTACCCTTGTCATATTCAAGCACTTTTAAAGTTGTGAATCCTCCATACGACCATCCCCACATCGCTACTGCGTTTGTGTCGATTACTTTTTTGTTCTTTTTAATATACTCTGAAACAATCGTGACAATATCTCTTGGTTCCCAATATCCAATGTTTTTCAAAGCCCAACTTTTATAACTCCATCCTCTACCATCTGTGCCTCTTGGATCGATTTTCAAAACAATAGCATTTAGTTGACTACTCACAGCTTCTTCGAATCCAATGTTGTAGTCCATATTGACACTTTTAGACCCTGGACCTCCGTAAGTGGTCACTAGAACTGGATATTTCCGGGCTTTTGGGTTGAAGTTTGGTGGGAGAATTTCAATCATATCAAGCTCTATATCACCTATTTTTATTGTTTTGTAGACTTTGGTGGGAATATTATATTTATTGAAGTTCTCCACAAGTTGTTGATGGTTAGAGATCATGGGAGTGTCGGACAAAAACTGATTTAAATCGTCATGAACATGCAATTCCCCAGTATTTATCATTTTTTGCCATGGCAAATTGGGACCTGAATACTCTAATACCATATGCTGACCAATGTCATCACTATTGAATTTGAACCTCCCTTCAATATTATCTCCAAGTATCATTTCAACCTTGGAAGATTCCACATTGATTCCAATTACATGGGCTTGAGTGGATCCTTTAATATTTGCAAGAGTATATATAACGTTTTCCTCGGCATTATACACGACATCAGAATCATCATAAACATCCCAGTCTTTTGATGAAGTAAGCATTTTCGGAGTTCTGGAATTCGGAGATTCATAGAATGCTAAATGGGTCCTGTTTTTATCAACGACTTTATCAATATACCCACCTTTAAACGGGACGATTGACGAATACTTGTCAAACCAACCCGTAAACCCCAGAGCCTTTATTTCTTCCACCATTTCTGACTTTCCGGTCGAAATGGTCAATAACAATTTATGTTGAGTTGAACTGAATTTGTCAGTCATCTTAGCAATTGCTTCATCTTTATTGATCCAAACAAGATCATATAAGATATTCTCTCCTAAATATTTCAGATTAAAATCCTGTTTCTTGTCAGATTGAAGATTATAATTGAAGAGTTTCAAAGAAGGAGTCTTTTGGCCAGGTTTAGGGTATTGGTAAGTTTTGGTCTCAGGATATTGATGATCACCGAATTTAGTTAAGTCATCCGAATAGAGGTCTAAATCATAGGTCATAACCCCTGTTTCATTAAGTGAGGCGTACATGATGTTCTGACTGTCAGGAGACCACCAGAACATTTGATCGGAAGATAGGATTTCCTCTTCGTAAACCCAATCACATTTCCCATTAAATATGGTCTCCGATCCAGTAGTGGTGACCTGTACAACTTTCAGATCCTGTAAATACTGGACATACAAATTATGATCATAGCCAAATAAAATTTTCTCCCCATCAGGACTAAACTTAGCGAAATGTAACAACACAAGCTCCTTATCATGATTACCAGGGGGTTGGATGGGTATATACTCATTAGTCATTGGTTTGAATGTCCAATATATAGCATAACTCGAATGTCTCCATTGATGAACCAGGTCTGTCTTGACCATATGATAAGTGTTTGTATCATCAATAGCCTTACCAGGATTAAGTATTACATCCTGAATATAAAAGAAATTGTTCTTATAACCAAATTGTTCACTACCTACAAAACCAGCTGAGGTGTCTGAATCTTGATTTTTGATAATCCAAGAATTATGAGGCCCGACCGTTAAATACCAACCACTGCCCAGTAAATCCTTTGGGTATTGTTCTTTATTTAACCACCTAACATACCTGAAAGTCGGCCATAAATCTCCCTTTCTAGTGGTGTCCAAAGTCAAATTGTGATTGGTGGGGTTATATGCATTCAAGGTTATATTTTCCCCAGCCATTTCGACGTTAGTATGCCATTTCCAATTGCTGGCTATTTGCTTAACGTTCTGATTAACGTTTGCATATATTATAAGTAAAACCAACCATGAAATAAATGCAATCGCTGAAAAAATCCAACATGCTTTCGAATGAGATCTCTGGCCATTGTAACGAGATAAAATCGATTGGAAAGTCCCATCATCATTGAAATCCTCCACATTTTTTCCATTTCTTGTCTCAATATTGGTGAAAATTACTGAAATCTCCGATTCTGTATCTGATTCAGTACCGTTGAGTTCTGGCAATGAGCTTGTTTGCTCATTGGGGTTATCTATCATTTCATATTCTTCTACCAGCATCTCTCATATCAATTGAAAGAAAAAATCAAATTTGGTAAATGTGGTAAATGTGGTAAATGTGGTAAATGTGGGAGAGAATTACACTTTGGAGGAGGCTGATGTGTGCGAGCAGCTACTACGGGAGGCCTTGGACAGTTACTGCGACGTTGGTGCTACGGTGCGGGAAATTAAGGTGATTTAGGTACTGCATCCAATTATGCTTTTTTTTTGGAAAAGCGGTTGCAAATTATGCTGTCCTCCGCAAAAATTTATATATGAGGGGTTGTCCCTTTGTTATTCCAAAATTCGCCAAATCTATTGGTAAAAAAAAAGCGTTTTCAAACTCTAAAAAATACTTGAGCCTCTGAGATTGATACATTTACATAGAGGATATATTATATATTCATAAGCCACATAACTTGCAGTTCTTCTCTACAATTTTATAAGCTTTATACATCATTTGAGGGCGGTAAATAGTAGATAAAACTCCCATTTTTTGTAGCCAGTTTCACTCCCAAAATCTCATTTTTCGCTGTTTCTTAAAAGATTTAGTTTTCTGTCTTTTATCTTACAACTAGTGAAACAGGCAATTAATTATTTTTAATCGAAGGTATATATACTACATAAGTTTATCATTGTAAAATATTTAGATACCAGTCATGTCTGTTGATTCTGAAACGCGTTCTATAGATAAACCTGATGACATTCCTGGTTTAATATCAAGCGATAGGTCGCAGCCTCTAGATATAGGTTATCCAGAATCAAGTGCCTATCCCCTGAGTGATATCGACATCGGGGCTTATAGTAGTGGTTCTGATAGTTATTCAGGAATGGAAACAAGAATCAGAACAAGGAATTCAAGCTTGGACTCAACAGGTTCAGTGTCGTCATCAGAGAATACATCAGAACAAGCGCCAGTCGGTCAACCTCAAAATCAGCGACCTATTAAATTACATTCAAAACGTACAATGAAAGCTCTTAATGGTAGAAAGAGAAAGGTTTTAACTATCACAAACAAAAAGAAGTGTATTGACAAAAAATATAAACCGCCACCGTCAAGAACTGAGCTCGAAGAAGAAGAAGTAGATGAAGATACTTTGCTTGACTCCGTTTTATTTCTGAATGTGTCTCTGACCCCGAAGAATGACAACGATGCCATAGATGAAATAGTAGCAGATGATCTTGTTGGTGACACTTTCGCCGCTAATGCGCCTGGTTTCTATAGGGATAAAATTCTTTCAGGTGATTTTGATCTTTCAGCCTACCCACTTATTTTAAAGAATAACAAGATTCCATACTGTGAGGGGAAAGTTCCTGCGGTGGTTAGGGATGGCCGTTTTTCAACCCCAAGAGAAAAAGAGTTATTTGCAGAAGCCAATTTTATTATAAGTGAAGATTGTAACGCAGATCTTGGTATTGATGTCAAACCATCCACTTTAATAGCCAAGTTTTGCGCCATACAATCATATATTAGATATCTTGCGACTCGTGAAGATGTTGATAAGGTAAAAGTTAACGGATTTCTCGTTACCGATTATTTGAAAAGTAGATTAGTCCAAAGTGATAAAGGCAAGGGTAAAGGTTGGCAAGAAGGCTCTTTGAGACAAGCTTCAACAGGGATCGCTCTTTTATATGAAGCAATTTTAAGGTATGAAAACAGTAACCTGTTGGAGGAGATTGATGTTAACGAGGATTATCCATCAAGAACTGTTGTCGACAAGTTTATAAATGAACGTACCAGATCTTGTCATAACAGCAGAAAAAACGACGCCAACTTTATCAACAGATGTGTCGATGAAAGTAATGAATACACTTATGATGAAGGATTACGTATGGTGTTAAACAACTATAAGAAAACATCCATTTTCGAAAAGAATCATGTGAGTAAGATGGCTATCAATGCACTCTTGATACATCTAATCGCATCATCATGTATTTTACGGGGTATGAACGTTAGAGATTTATCACTTTGTCACTTGAATTTATTTGAATATGAACCCCATAATGATGATGCATGTCACAATTTTGAAATTGTTTCTTTACAATTAATGAACAGTAAAATGAAAATAAATAATTTGGAGAGTACTCAGACTGGTATTATCAGGAACAAAAATCCAATTATGTGTCCTGTCGGGGCTTTAGCATATTGGTTCTTATATGAATTTGATTCACCAAAAGGTAAATTTCACCTTAAACTACCTGATTTCACCAATTATGAGGCGTATAAAGATATCCATCTATTATTCACTAGTGACCCCCAGAAGGAGGTGAGTACTTCATATTATACCAATGCTGTGACTCTGTCATTTGGAAGTATAAACAAAGAAATCACACTAAACGGTCATATTTACAGAAAAATGGGTACCAAAATTCTAAGCAAATTGGGGGTTCCCAAGTACCTTATTGAGCAATTTGGAGGTCGGTTTGATAGTGTTCTGCAAACAATTTATATGGAAGGTTTAGTACATCCTTGTGTGAAGTCTTCAGCTGGGTTCAAATACAAGGAAAAATATCATGCTCCTTATACTAAGGTTATTCCTCCTGAATCATTACAAAAACGGGTTTTTCCATGGTTGGAAGAAGCTTCAGAAGAATATTATCAAAAGTTTCGGAGGGTAAACGATGAGAATCAAGTAAAAGCTGCACTTTTATCTCAATTTAAGAAGGAACAAAGAGAAAAGAGATTGAAGGGTATTCCTATTACTAGAGAAGAGGAACTCCGAATGGAAGAATTGGAAGTCAGGGAAGTCCCAGATCATTTCGGATCAAATTTATTTACGCTTTTGAGATTTTTACGAATTGTTGTCTTACAAAATGCATGTTTTATATTGGACGAATGTCCAGACGTATTCTTCTCATACATAAAGGAATGGGATGGGTTCGACGATTTTAACAAAGAGATGCATGAAACAATTAAAGAAACACAATTGTTATATACCTTTGACACCCCGAAAGATTCACTAAACTCTATTGTCCCAACATTGGCTGCTCGGTTTCAAGGGGTTCAAAATAGCATAGGTAATTACGTGGCAGCTTTATTAACACGTACGTTGGAATATAAGAATGAAATAGTTAATTTGGTCAATAATTATCAGGTTTCTGTCAATAACAAATTTAGAAATATCAATTATGAATTGAGAAATTTCAGGAAAGAAATAACACAGGAGCATGGGATTACCAGGCAAGAAATAAGGCAAGAAATCAAGGATGAACATAATCTTACTAGACAGGAGTTCCGTAAAACTATCGAGTCACTTATTGCCAATAGTATAAAACCTATAGGTAATATGGTACAAGATGGTGTAATCACAATAACAAGGGATAACATGCAAGAACATCTTGAAGCTGTTGCAAGATTTCCAACCTTGACTGCATCGGAATTATTCGATAAACTCTCTGATAATCAGAATTTTATTTTTAACCCGGTATCTCGATCATCTGACCCAGTATCTCGATCAAATTCAAGGGAAATGGAAAATGATGGTTCACTGTCGTCTCAATCAATGTCACTGCAGTTAAACAATCTGGGCGATATACTCTCCCAAGTTGTATAATTGGAATTATCCAACCAGACTGTTAATGACTCTTTATTTGTATCACTGAACGTATCTTACCAAAGGGCCACTGGGTCTCAATCTTCATCGCTGGATATCTCTTATCAAAATAACAACCATTCTCAAGCGTTATTATCGGAAATGGATGAAGATGGTTCCCCTAATGTCACAGTTCATGAAGATATAGCCACAAGGCCAGTCACACCAGCCAGAACAGCAAGAGCCAGACCAACGAGAGCCATTGAATGGCGGGGCTGTTCCATATGACTATGAAGCTGCCAAGCTTATTCCTTTACCCGAGTTTAACGAGTATCAAGCTAACCCGAGGTTATATTTACCACGGTTGATCCCACCTAGTAGCCATACGGTCTATAACAATGATTACAAAACTGTGGTTGAGCTCTTTGATATATGGTTTAATGACGACAGGTTCCAAAGTTATGAATCAACTCCGTGTGTTTTTCGTCGAAACGTACTTTATGGGAATAAGAATTGGAGAAAGTCAAAAAGATCCGCTTACTTTAGGGATTACAGATTGGTTGATTTCATTTACCAATGCCATATTGGTCGTCCAATTTTTTCAAAAAATACTCTTTCTCGTGGTACAAGATTGAACGAGGTTGATACCACCCCTTTGCAAATGGATTTAAACCGCTTCTTAGAACTCTTTGATTCATTCATCGCAGATAAGAGTAATAATGGCTACAGGAAGATCTTAACGGCAAAATCCTTACAAAAAGAAATTACTGATAACTTGGATACCTTAATTTCCAATTTAATCGCATACAAAGAAGTATATCAGTCTACTTAGACTGGTTTACTATGCATTTCATTGTTCTTTTTTCTTTACACCGAGTCATTATAACTGTGTATAGTATAGTATATTTATATATCTAATTACCCAATGTATACTGGTGTGAACCTTGTTGCAGGGAAAGCATCAAATGGCATCCAATGAGGGCTTTTTTGTGAGGGCGAGGGGGTAAGAGAAATGGCTGCAAAATCTGACGATCCTTGCCAAATTAGCACCATAGGGGGGATGTCTTATAGATTGAAAATTTTTTTCTCTCCATTCAGGGATATACTATATGGTTATGTATGAGTAATATCTGTTACGAAACTTTTTCAAAATATTTAATATCTATGAAGTTATGAAAATGTCGTCTCAACCACTGAAATATTTTCTCCAATTTTCACCTTTAAAATTAGTCATAAAAATCAACAGAGAAGAGGTAGGGAGTTAGAGGGCTACATATCAATACAATGGATCTCAAGACTCATATAAGCCTTAAAAATTTAATAAGTCTTCATAAATCGTTAATTACTTAACGATTTTTGACCGACTTTTTAAGGATTATATTGAACAAAACTTTTATTGGGACTAAAATGTATGCAAAAGTTTTGTGGTTGGTTCGCATCAGTCCCAATCACATTGAAAATTAATATTTAGTTCAGTCCCAATAGGGTGTATTTTTTTGCAACCAACTGGCATGGGTGAACTCTGCCAAAACCTCTATTACCATCTGTATTATGGTTGAGTCGAAATGTTTTTGATACGGATAAGCAAAGATTGACAGAATATACCCAGGCTTCTGTCACTTCTAGGTGGCTTCCAAATTTAATAACTTACCTAGCAATAACGGGAAAGCTAGTTTCCAAACCAGATCTCGGGTCATTTGTTGACATAACCCCCACAAGGGTGAAGGTATTGAAATTCCGACTCCAGGTACCAGAGGATACTTCGATTGACTTGACCCCACTTTGACAGTCTAAATAGATTTGCATACTTTTTGCACGCTCACATATGGTTGCAAAAAGTAATCAGACGGCATTAATATGCAGGCATATACCTTTAATATACAAAAAGATAGCTATCCCGACTTGTCGAAGCAGAAATATTGTTTGTAGTCTTTTTGTGTTTTATCTTACTGCCCGAAAAGTGACCAGATGTCTTCCTGGTGTTCTTATTGCTATCACGATTGTCAAACCTCTGGTTCTAGCATTATGGCACTGGCACTGATACTTGCATCCCATTCTTCCGCACCTACATTTCCAACACGGTACTGAATTTCAGACAATGCGACCAACAAAAAATTATCATGTTGTTAACTATCGAATCGAGATCAAAGTCAATTAAACCGGCTTCGTCGGATGAGTTCATATCAATTTCTTTCACCAATGATATAGTCGAACTCCTTTCAAGAGACAACAATTTAGCCAAAAACAGAATCAGACTTACCATGGAAAAAGATGGCAAAAGAATTCCTCTCGAAATTAACAAGCAATTGAAAGTTTATGGCATCACCGACGATGCAACAATTTCCGCCAAAGATTTAGGTCCCCAAATCTCCTGGAAGGGGGTATTTGTTGTGGAATATTTGGGACCAATTATTATCCATTCCTTGTTTTATTTTGGATTCAGGGAACTTTTTGGATTTTATGAAATGTCTTTTACTCAAACCATGCTTTTCAATTTATCGCTTATTCATTATACTAAGAGAGAATATGAAACTTTATTTGTCCATAAGTTTTCCAATGCTACCATGCCATTTAGTAACATTTTTAAGAATAGTTTCCATTACTGGGTTTTGAACGGAGTTTTATGTGGATTTTTCACTTATGCTCCACTTGAGTGGAGGTTTTCAAACAATAAATTCATTAGTTTCCTCTTTAGATGTAACGATTGGTCCAATGCTACCGTTGTAATGTTTGCGGTTTTGATTGCATTGCTTGAAATGGGTAATTATAAAACCCACGCTATTTTGAGTTCTATTAGAGATAAAGATCCAAAGAATTACCAGATTCCTCATGGTTTTGGTTTTGATTTAGTATCTTGTCCAAATTATTTTTTTGAAATTTCAACTTGGGTCGTTTTCACTATTTTTGCAGGTAATTGGGCTTACGTTGTATTCACTTTAGTGGGTGCTTTCCAAATGTATATCTGGGCCATTGGTAAACACAAGAGATATTTGAAGACTTTCGGTGATGAATATAAGAAATTGAATAGAAAGATGTTGATTCCATATGTCATCTAAGTACCATAGTTAGATAGTTACATATTATATATCTAATCAAGCTTTAAACATATACTGTTGACACAATGTCTGGCATCGGTTGGGGTATTATACCCTTCACCTTTGAAAATATGGCCCAAATGCCCATCACATTTGGCACATCTCATCTCTTCTCTAACCATTCCCAAAGTACTATCAGTCTTGGTGGTTATAGAGCCAGCTATAGCCTCATAAAAAGCCGGCCATCCACAATTGGCATTGAATTGAGTCGAGGACTTATAAAGTGGATTATCACATCCCACGCATTTATAGACTAATGATTTATCGATGGGAGTATTGACATATTCTCCGGTCCATTGAGCTTCTGTACCATTCTGTCTTAAAACCCTGAATTGGTCAGGGGTTAAAATCGCTTGCCATTCTTGTTCTGATTTTGCCATTTTTGTTAAGGTTCTAATATATATTTTAGTTGCAGACCGGAAGTTCATATAATTATTGAGCAATTGCGGTCCACGACATTGAGAGAGTGAGAGACATTATACTGGTGAGACAATGAGACAATAGTACGACATTGAGTCAGAAGCTAAACACTAATATACATTTCCTAACGCATGAAATAATTATATTTACCCGATTGTTTTCTAGATTTATCATCAGTTTCTAAGTCCCAAGCGATTTCGATATCAACTTCTCTTGGGTTTTTGGAGTTTGGCCTGGAAGAAATGGTACCTTTAATGGTATCATTTTGCTTAACGTCTAAAACTTGATCCATGTAAAACACTGTTTGTTTCCAATGAGTATATTGGGCCATTGGTCCGGTTTTCAATACCACTTTTTCATCACCGGGGAAATCACAATCAAACCAAACGATATAAGCGTGACATAATTCATTATGGAGAGGTTTTAATTCAAAGTCCTTGGAAAATGATAATCCTTCTTTGGTAACAGTATTGATATCAAACTCAAAAAATTTATGGCTTGAGGTGATCAATGAGTTGTTATCAACAGTATCAACTAAAGGTTCAACCATTGCAATATTAATGAATGGACTATAATCAAATCCGTAAACATCTTGCCAGTAGTTGATTTTTTCGTCTTTGTATTCACCATCTTCAATACCGGCGATGTGCATTGAACATTTATCAGGTAAAATTAAACCACCTTCAACTAAATATTTATCTCTAGCGTATAAAACGGTATCCAACATAGATTCGTATAAGAGGAAATATCCCATCCATTCCGATACAATTATATCGACTTTTTCAACTGGTAAAGTAATATCTTCTAATTTTCCTTGCATTAAGGTGATCTTATCTTTGAAGCCATTTAATTCAGTAATTTCTTTGGCCTTTTCAATGATGTTTGACATATCAACGGCATAGACATGCTTTGCCCCGGCATTGACTGCAAACATCGATAAGATCCCGGTACCACATCCAACGTCCAATACAATTTTATCTTTGAAAAGATGTCTGTTTTTGTACATCGCCGATCTGTATGATAAAGTTCTGGATGTATCTTTCAACATCTCTTCGTGGATCCCGAAATGGTCATAAGAAGAGAAATAGTGTTGTTCGGTGAATGGCAATGCTTTTTTATCAGTTGCAGACATGGTAGATGTTATCTGACTTTTTTTTCACGCATCTCATCGCTTTATTTGGTGGGGAGGGCTCCTGTGCGGTTGGTCCGGTGCCCTGGGAAGAAGATGTCAAACGGTAGACATATGTTGGCCATGTTTCGAATGCATGTAGGTGTATAGATGAATGTGTGTTTATATGTGTATGTGTATAGATGAATGTGTGGTTATATGTGTATGTGTGTATATGTGTATAGATGAAAGTATGGAGCCACTTTTAGATGGGAAGTAAATTCTTGCAAAACGTGAAATTCACAGGAACGTTAAGAATTCCACCAGCTTCCCTGTTCACCTAAAAAATGCAGGTCAATGTCCCGCCTTCACTCACTTACTGTATCACTAATACTCAAAATGAATAACTTTTATCAACTAAATGCGTTTCCACTACAATTGGGATCACCAAGAGAAACCGATTAAATATTATACAACTTAAAGTTATAGTTTTGATACTAATTGCTATTTCAAATTAAAAGAGAAGTATTTGAGAGGACCCTGGAACACACTGGAAGTATCTTCATCATGAATTTGTTTCTCGTAATAATGTAATACTCCCAGTCTATCTACCATTATGATGGTTTGTGTTCTTGTTCCATAATAATGACCTATAGTATCATTGATTTCATCGCTTGAAAACTGAGTTTCAAGAGGAGGCACAAAAATAGTGTTTCTTAAGCCCAAAAGCTTCTCTTTCATTGGTTTATCATTTAGGTCTCTATCGAATGTATTAGTGGATAATAATCTGAATAATTCTTCCACCAAAGTTTCATGATTAATATTTTCACGTTTTGCTTTATCCATCAAAGCATGCAAAAGAGACTTACCAAGTTCGACTTTTGGCCACGGATCATAAAAGAGGGAATTGGATAATCCCATGGTCAGATCACCTGAACGGTTGGTCTCTGGCTCATGCTTATCATCAAATATAGTGCCTTTATCACCTCTATTGCTTATAATATTAAGCTTATTAACCTTGTTATCTTTGACTGAAAGCTTTCCATATAAAAGAGAAAATCCCCCCACACGTCTGAGAGGGATTTTGGAAGTTTTATTTGGCCCTACGACTCTTGCAGCTAAAGATTCCTCAAGATTGTTATACCAATCATCGTCAGTCAAATCACTCGTAAGATAGTCAACAGGCAAAATTCCTCGGGATACATCACTTATTATATTGATGTCATCTAATTCCCGAAAATTGACTAGAACTGCAATCTTCCCTTCAGTATTAACCCCTATCCAAGTTCCATGTTCTGCTCTTCCCATATCGGCGGGGGATAATATATGCTTATCATTTAACGGTCTATAACGAGCCGCTTCTGTTGGTCGACGAAAATATTCATCTCTATTTGAAATTAATATAAATGGGAAGTCCGGATGTTCAGTGGTTGCCAAAAGAATACACATTTATTTGCTAAGTATATAAAATAGGAATACTTGATAGTGTGGGGTGACTCGCACTGTATCAATCACCTATACCTAGGCCAAGATCTAACAACGCCGCACCAAGATTTCAACCCATGAGAGTCGGAATTATTTCCGGTAAAAATGGATCAAACATGCCAGAGTGAGTTGCCGTAACTTTCAAGTTGGGTATTTTAGGAATTTCTGCTTTTCCAGTGTATGAATAATCAACTAGTCCTTCTAATCCATGGGGATCACAAACATCAGAATGAAAATTCTCATTTCCAATAGCAACATTGGCCTCGGGAGCTTCAAATTCTTCTGGACTGGCTGGAGATACATTTCTGGGAATAGACGATAAAAGGGTCAGTGGGTGAATATTCATATTAATTGGATCCATAAATTGGTTACCATAACCATCATCAAACTCGCTATAAGGGATCATTGGAGTGTACGATAAGTTATTAATGATCTTTTTGGTTGGTCTATGATGGTTCGTATAATTAGATCTTGAATAGGGGTTTCTAACTTTGGAAGAGTACAATGCTGGATTAAATTTTTCGTAAACACAAGTGCCCTTGAAGTAGTTCATATTACTTAATCTTCTAGCACTGGCCCTTGTATCAGGATCCCACGTTAAACAGCCTTTGATAATTTCATCAATACCATCATGATTATTAGGCAAAACAAAATCTTCTAATGTTATACCTGCAGTATAAGGTAAATCAACTTTAATATTTGCGGCTAAGAATTTGGCTTCGTTCCAGAATCCCCCAAACGGGACAGAATACCCACCAATAGGATATCTTGAATAATATGAAATGTCAGGTAGTAAAGGAGACCCCAAAACATATAAAATTCTTTTAAACTGATCTACCTCAGACTCTCCTTTGAACAAAATCTGAAAATTGATCATTTCAACTGTAAGAAGTCCAAAGGCCCACATATCAATAGCAGTGGATTGATAATTCCTCCTCAATAATATCTCCGGAGGTCTATACCACCTTGATGCAACGTAAGAGGTAAATAAAGATTTACTTCTCATGCTTCTACTCAAACCATAATCGGATATTTTAACGATATAATTATCATTTTTCCTATGGGGAGGTATATTTGATTTATCACCATAGAAACAAACGGTTGGTATAACCAAGATGTTATCAGGTTTCAAATCCCGGTGAAAATATTCGTGATCATGAATATGTTTGAGACCATCGAGGATTTGACTCAACATACTTTTCAAAGTTTTGGGACTAAATCTAATATTACCTCTATTTGACATCAATCTAGTCAATGAACCATGCATCAGTTCCATGACTATGTTGATTCGAAAAGTATCGGGTTCAATGAAAACATCGTAGACTTGAACTAAACTTGGATGAGATGGAACATTATTGATAAAATCAAGTTCTTTATTTCTTCTACAATCATCAAAGTGACGAATTGGATCAACCAAGATTTTGATGGCAACCAAAGTTGACTTGTCACATTTTGATTCTTTCAACGGAATCATCAAGCCCCTTTTTTCATCCTTATTTATTTCGAACTTGTCTCTCAAAGATCTAGCACAAATAACCCTTCCAAATGTACCTCTTCCTAATTCAGATATAAATATATATGACCAATATTGCAGCTTAATTCTAATGTAATTGGGACTTTTACTGGGGGCTTGGAAACTCATGAGTGGGTGTATAAGAAGTTATATTTGTTGGTGGAACGAAGTCAAAGTGGAAGAAATGGGGAAAAAGAATGAAATAAAATAGAGGGATTTGTGGTTTTTGCAGCCTTTTGCAATTGCGAGCTGTGAAATTTTATTGAGAGATAAGAAAGTACCTTTGATGTATAGTCTGATTTAAGTCCACCAGTATTTCGAGTATCACTTAGTAATTATAAATATATATAGATATCATATATATAGACATATAAATGAAATCAATTTTGTTTTTAGTGATGTACTTCCCAAGTTATTTCATCCTGTAACACATCTCTTGGTATACATCATTTACATGTATTTTCTAGCTTTTCGCAGCCAGAAAATTACTCATTTCCCAATGGTTTCAACTACAGAAAAGCTTGAATTAGCAAACGCAATTGCTGAAATTATCCCTCTTGATCCTGAATCTTGTAATCAGATGATAGATTATGCGTTGACGCTTAAACTGAATCCCGAAATCCGTAGTCATTTTGAAAACATGCTCGGTGAAAGCGATGCCACAACGGCGTTCCTCATTAAATTCATCGAAGTAAAAGATCACTCCAACAATAAGGCTAAACCTGTTGTTACTCCAAAACCTGCGACTAAGATACCAAAACAGCAGAATAAGAATGTATGGAGCACGCAATCGGAATCTGAAAAGGTGAAGTCGGGGGCAGATAAACTGAGATCTTCAACACCGACTTCAGCAGCTAAAAGGGCCCCGAAGACAACATCTGATTTGCTTAAAGATCCACAAAGAGAAGTACCGAAAGAAAATAGGAAAACCCGGAAGAAACAACTTGACAATTTGAAAGATTTAGAAGCGGTATTACACTCCTTAGAGGCAAGCAGAGCTGACGAATCATACACGGTTTGTCAATGTAATGCCACGAGACACCCATTATTTGAAATTGCTCCAAATTGTCTTAATTGTGGGAAGATCATTTGTGCAAGGGAAGGTTTACAACCATGTTCGTTTTGTGGTCACGAATTACTCTCTGTTAAGGATAGAAAAGAAATAAGAGATATACTTGTTCATGAGCGACAAGAACTAGATGGGAAGATCCCAATAATTGACCGGAAAGATTCACCAACGCCTCCTAAGCAGCAGAAACCAAAGAAGATAACTGTTTCTTTGAATGCTGGAGAGAATATGTGGAAAGCACAAGATGCTGCTCTAAAGAAAGCTGAGGCCGAAAAGAAGTTACAACATGAACAAGAGCAAGCTGAGAAAGAGCAACAAGAATTACAAGATAAACAAGAAAAAGAATATGAATATTATCAAAGTATAAATAATGTTGATCCGGACTTAGTGGAAGCTCAACAAAGACTTAATAAACTTCTAGACTTTCAAGATAATGGAGAAGAAAGAACCAAGATTATAGACAATGCCGCAGATTATGAAATAGCATCCTCGAATAGCGGCAACATGTGGTTATCTGCAACTGAAAGAGCATTAAGACTTAAAAAACAACAAAAACAATTAAGAAAATATGAAGAAAATGAACAAAAACGAATGGGTAAAGGTAAAAGAACTGTCGAAATGGTTATTAAAGATGGGAAAGTTACCATGGTTGAAAAATATGCTAATGGAGATGAGGAAAACGAAGAAGAGCAAACTTCAAAAGATATTAAAGATTTAGAATCCCAATTAAAAGAATCAAAGAAACAAAACGAAAGTACTATAGCACAAAACAGTTGGGATTTTGAAGCTGATAAAAACAAATGGGAAAAACCAGTTTATACACCATCCAAACCTTCAACAGCTCTTGGATTCGATACACCATTGATGAAGAAAAGAGTCCAACTAAATAATAGTACCGACCTGACTGAATTGGTGGCCGGTATGTATTAATGATGCAATATTTATTAATTATACAAGTAACGATTAACGTCTTCTACCACCCCAGCTTTTATTCTTTTTATAATGGATTTTCATTCTCTTGAAATTATTACTAATTGGTGCTTTCTTTCTACCGGTAGATTTGGTAGTTTTAGTCTGTGCTTCATGGTCAGAGTCCGATTCAGATTCAGATACATCATCTCTCATTTTATCGAGAGCAAGTTCCTGTTTCTTGTTTATTTCTTCCATGATTTTGCCCAAGTCCTGTTCCTTTGACTTATCATCTTCAAAGGATGGTAGATTAGGTCTAATTTTAACTCTTCTGGTACTTCTCTTTTGAGTTTTACTACGTTTTCTATATTTATTTTCCGGCACCTTAGACTCAAGGGAATTTTCGTCTTCAACTTCCACTTGATCACTGGCGAATTCTTCATGATCAACTGTGATATTCTTGTGATCTTGATAAACGTCCAAGAGTCGTTTGTTGGTGCTCAGAAAGAGTCCTTGGGATTTAAATGGCGACGGAGATACCAGGAAATCCACCACCGATTTATTGGTCGGAGTCGCAGGTTCAGTCGATGGTTTTGCTGGAGAATTCGATATGAATGGAGAGCTTTTGACCGGTGTTTTTTTGATAGGAGATTCAGGGTCTTGGGACATTTCAAATTTAACGATGTTGTGTCGAAGATACATTGGAGTTTCCAGAACATTGCTGTTTGAACTCACAGACTTAATGGGGGTTCTGAGGGGTGAATTTGATTTTGGACTGCCGCTGACCATAGCAATTCGTTGCATGAAAGAAGATCCAGTAGTCCCCTTTCTAGAAGGGGTTGTTTGATCAATCCTCTTTATTTTTGTAGGGGTTTTGAATTCATTCGATTGGTTGCTAGTTTGTTTATACCTTAAAGGAGAAGACTCTGGAGGGGTCATTTTGATATCGAATATCGACAAGACTTTCCCTCCAGCCTGTGGGGTCGGTCCCAATTCAGTGTTTGATTTCATTGTTGCTAGCGAATTGGAATCTAATTCTTCGTCCATTTGGTCATCATCAAACAACGGCTTAACCTCATCTATTATAGAGTCAGCCCTTCGACGGGGTAATGTATTTGGACGTGTTTCTTTGGATGGTTGCAGGGGGGATTGGGTCTCCAGCAACTCTTTTGGGGAACGGGTATTTCTGGCAGGATCCTTCAAATTTTTGTACAACTTATAGAGGTTCAGGATTTCTGGATTCAGCTTAACATCAGACTTGGAAGGGGGTTTTCCATGGGCTTTTACGAAGGCATGTTCCCAGTCTTTGATCTGACTTTTCACCACTGTGATGGACATACGCGTTAACTATTTAAACTATTTAATCGCGTAGGAATTGGTGTATCTCATCGCGATGAGATGGAGTAAGATGAGATGCAGTTGATTGTAAGATTTTTGAAATTGCCAATTTTAGGTGGTTTTTTTCGTTATCAGTAAGTTGGTCTTTCAGCATGTTATAATTGTGTAAAAAAGAACCGGATAATTGTGTTGATTGGTTCCAATACTGTTCGATAAATGCTTTATTGGCATTAATATCACTTCGAAGTGCGAGGTATACTACTAATCTTACCCATTGATTTATATCATTTTGTTCCACAAGTAAATTCAACAGTTCGTTCCAATGATTCCAGAATGATTTCCACAGTCCGGCATTTCCATAAGAGAAAAGTTGAAGTTCTTTAACTGACTTACTGAGGGAATTGTGGGGTGCTGTCGGTTGTAAACTCATGTAGTAGTTGAGTAAGTTTATAACATCTCTCGATCTGTTAAATGCTTCAATTGATGAGTTGAATTGGGTTTTATACGCGTCAATCTTGTCTTGGTAGATAACTTGATCAATCACTGCAGGGCCCAATTCATGCCCCGAGTTTTCAGTAGTTGGAAACGCTAATTTCCATAGTAATGGGATGAATTCTGGGGACAGATCTAACTCTATCAGATCACCAGAAAATCTGTATATGTTCAAGGCAAATTGGGCCAACATGTCGTACGCTTTATCGGCTCTTTCTCTGCCGGGGTATTTGGAAGCAAGTTCGGGGGAATCAATAAGTAACTGACAGAACTTGACAAGATCCCCTGTTCTTTCGGTCTTTAAATCAGTCTGTAGATCAACCGCAAGTCTAACATCAGAATATTTAGCGTAAAAAACTTGGATGACATCATCTAGAGTTACTGTTTCAGGAGATAACGAGTGAATGGTCTTGTAGTAATCACTTCTCGTGTTGTAATCTTGCAACGATGCTTGTTGGCTCAGGAATGTTGATTCAAATTTTTCAAGTTGCTCTTTAGCTTTCAACGTCAGATAATCGTGTTGGAAAAATGACGCCAAGGAATTGAGACGTCTGGTGGAGGTATGGAATTGTCGTCTTGAAAGGAAAAATTGGGGGATATCACGAACATCCCTGGTAATTTCCTGGGCTTCTACAGCTTCATTGGTCTCTTCAACATACAACTGTTCAAGGTTTAATTCTTGCCGTCTTTCTTTGGTAAGAACATGTATACAAATATGATCGACTCCCGTCTCACACATTATCCACGAATTGGCAGGTCTACCATAATCATTATCAGTGGCCAAAGGAGCTTTATTGGCTCTTTTTAATTGTCTTCTTCTAGCAACAGCACTTGGAGTTGACGATACAAGTCCATTTAGTTTCGCTTGTTTCCCGAAGTTGTGTTTGATAAAGTGATTTATTTCTTGCCCCGCTTTGTATATATGTCTTTCAGATTTCCCTGTTCCAATAAGTATATAATCAAATGGTTGATTTTCCACCGACTGGGGATGCGAGACATCTAACGTTTTCAAGTCAAACAACGCCAAATCTTCGATCCCGTAATCTACAGCAAGGGTGTTAAGAAATGTAGTAACCGACTCGGGGGCTGACTTGGGAATTTCGGGGATTGGGGGTCTATCAGTTGCTGAGGTAGATGGTTCTTGGTCTCTCAAATACCAAGGTAAATCGGAGGGTTCATTTGGTGTAGAAGGGGAGTTTTTGACCGGGGATTTCGATAAGTTTCTTGAGATAGCTCTTGAAATTACAGGACTGGCCTTACTGGTCAGACCAACGGCTTTCAAACCATTTTTTAACAGACGTCTAATCATTAATATCGGTGGTTCCGCGAATGATTCAATTGTTCAAAAATATTTCATTTTTATTTTTCAAACCGGCTCATCTCCATTTTGGCTCATCTTCAAATTTATCTCATCGCATCATATAATGGCTAAATTAGTACATAATATCCAGAAAAAACAACATAGAGAAAGATCCCAGACTTCCGATAGAGCCAGGTTCGGGCTTTTGGAAAAGAAGAAAGATTACAAGTTAAGAGCCGATGACTACCACAAGAAACAAGCAGCTATCAAAGCTTTAAAAGCCAAGGCATCTCAATACAATCCAGATGAATACTATCATGCTATGACCAGGAAGAGAACCGATGATAGAGGGATAATAGTGGCGGATAGAGGCAACGAACTGTTGTCAGTTGATCAAGTGAAATTACTTAAAACCCAAGATTCAAATTATATAAGAACAATGAGATCCAATGAACTCAAAAAGATCCAGAAACAAAAGGATACTTTGACATTTAAAGGGAAGGGTAAACATACGGTATTTGTCGATTCTCAGCAAGAACAAGCAGATTTCACGCCGGAACAATTCTTCAATACCGACAAAGACTTATTGCATAGAAGAGAAAATAGACTAACTATTGATCAACTTGAGAGCAATAAGAAAATTATGAACTCAATGGACGAAATCACCAGAGAAAGGCTCCAAGAGAAAAAGGTAAAACAGTATAAACTACTCAAATCTCGCATGGAAAGAGAACGCCAATTGCAAGAAGTTGCAAATAGAATGGAACAACAAAAAGAGCTTATGAAGAAAGGAAATAAGAAGAAACTGGTGGATGGTCAAGGAAATGTCCTGTTTAAATGGAAAAACCAAAGAAAAAGATGAATTCAATCACTATTTAAGTTTCTATTCACATAATCAGCAAACATCGGGGATATTCTATCAGTTTCCACACTTCTCATACGATTCAAACCTATATAAGTTCTTCTAATTCTTTGAAGTTGTGCAATACTTACACTAGAAGATGGCATATCAATATAAATGGCATTGTCTTTATTTATCATAACTCTACCCCCGATTGAATTTAATTGTTGATGCTGAAGGATCTTTTGGATTACTTCTTGAGTTTGTCTTTCCAACTCTTGCATGAAGTTATTCCCCGAAGTGGGTTTAACAAGAGTTGCGTTGTTTGGAGGTGGAGGTCTTTTCATTACTAAAGCATCCCAAATTTCGTCAATTGGTAATGTTTCATTTTCATCCGATGCAACCACTTGAAAAAGAGGACTGTCCCATCTATTAGTATCCACTGGTTCCTCATATCTCATACAAAGTTGATCTATAAGATCATTAGGCCACTTCTTGTCGACTGAATTCCATTTTTTCAGGTCTTGAGACGAATTTATAACATGAATTACACAATGAGGAGTCAAAACTCCCTTTGCTTCACAAAACAACTGGTATCTAAATCCCTTAATATAAGCAAGAGAATCAAGTATCACAAATGTTGATCGCAGTAAATCTCTTCTAATGGCAGATATCTGATTACCCCTTGCATGTTTCTCAGTCAAACTCTCTCTATACTTCTCACGACTAATCCCCAACGTATCATCGGAATGATATTTGATATTATAATTATGACCCGGTTCAGCCGGTTGTGCTTGTTCGATTTTAGCTTCTAATGCAGTTATAAGCTTTTCAGCAAATTTGGTCTTCCCTGAACATGGGAATCCGGTGAATGTAATTAATGGCATTATGAAAAATTATCTCATCGCAAAAAAAAAGATAATGTCGTTTATCCCCAGGAAACTATTTCCCCAATATAATATCCCATTGGCCAATTTCAAAGGTCATCATCAAAAAGCCCTTACCAAGTTCGGCCATTTGGCTCCTCAAATAGATTATATTCTCGAAGTTAGAGATAGTAGAGCTCCATTGGCCACCACCAATGTGTTATTTGACAGAGTATTGGCCAGAAAACCAAAATTGGTGTTATACAGTAAGAAAGATTTATCGGTATTAAATCATAAATTACTCACACAATGGCACACAAAACACAATGAAAGTTACATGACAATTGACGCTCGAAGCAAGACAGATGCCCAAAAAATCATCGATAAAATGAAAAATGAATATAATCAAATGAACCCAGCTCCACCTCTAGGTCTCAGGTTAATGATTGTCGGTATGCCAAACGTGGGAAAATCGACCCTTGTTAACACCCTAAGACAAGTGGGATATAGTGATAATATCAAAGGTAGTGTCTCGAGTAAACGAAGGAAAGTGGCCAGAACTGGGGGACAACCGGGTGTTACAAGAAACACCAGTGAGATCATTAAGATAAGCGAATGGCCTGAAATCTCGGTGCATGATACGCCTGGAGTGTTTCTTCCATCGGTACGGAATACCGAAACCATGTTATCGTTAGCTTTGGTAGGATGTGTCAATCCTTCATTCATTGATCCGGTTATTCAAGCTGATTTCTTGTTATATTTATTGAATTTACAAGATAACCCAGGGTCTCGATATAGTGAGTATATGGACCATCCAACTAATTCTGTCGATGAAATATTGTATAATATAGCCAAGACTAGAAAAAAAGTGAAGGACGATGGTAGTTATGATGAATCAGGTATGGCTCATCACTGGCTCAATTTATGGAGACAAGCAAAGACCCACAAATACCGGGGGCTTTTTGAATTGGAAACTATTCTACAACTTGAAGGGAAACAAATCAAGTCAATCCTTCAAGCAGAACATGAAAGAATTGAAGATATGAAACTTAGTCAAAAAATAGTAAATAGCTTGGGACAAGATGGTACTGGGATGTCAAAAAGAAGAAATAGAACTGCCAAAGATCGGGAATTCGATAACAGAAATCGATTATTTAAATTATAACCTTGTAAATAGTTTCACGAAAGTAATGCATCAATATCTATATCGTCATACTCTCCTTCATCTTCTCCATAATTACCTGTCCGTTTCTTAGTTTCCACCTTTCGTTTCTTAGTTTGTGGTCTGAAAGGTTTGACTGTTTTACTGAGCCTTTCAGTCACCAAATCAGTAAAGTTAACATCCTGGAGCCATGCCGGGTTTTGTAAAGAATTTCGATTTAAAAGGATATTCCCGAGATTAAATAAATTGGTTTCATTTTCAGACGTCATATGCTTAGACAAGAATTGTGGATCATCAAGGAACTGTCTTAAATCTTGAGCTTTTGATCCCTTTTCAATCATTTTATATAAATTCCTTCTGAACTTATGTAAAGCCGGATTGCTTGAAAGAAGTTTAGTTGATGTAGGCAAATCATTCTGCTTGAGCTTATCGGCAATAGTTTGGTGTGATAATAAACTGACTTTATCATTTTCGATATAATAACATTCTTCATCATCGTACTCCCGTTTAACGTTATCCAAGTCTCTTGAATTCACAAATTGTTCCATCAACTCCAAATCATCTTTTTCAGATTCAGGAACTGTCAAGGGAGCAAATGTTCCGATTTTTTCATCTTCTTTGAAAGGTAAACGAACCATTTGCATAGTATAGACACATTTATCATCAGAGACTTTTGCCATTGCCGGAATCAAGGCACACATATTGACATCACCATTTGGCTTTTGAACAAATCTGACAATGGCAATCATCTTCTTGTTGATCAAAGCTTCACATAAGCAATTATAATTCAATAAATTTGAATCAGTCAGAAGCTTCGACGGTATTAGAAATTTGGAGTCTTCCGTAAAATAAGAAACCGGCAAGTTTTCAGCATCCATGAATCCAATTATATCAAGAGCCGGGACTGTGGGGAGACGAGACGCTTGTTTAATATCATCACCGAGTCCAATGATCGTCAGATTAGTATATCTATACCCATCAGTCCAGTCACCCTTTTCCACCTCCACTTTCTGTCTGGGTTTTTCATCATTGACATCATTATCATCATCATTGTCGACGTCCTCGGTCTTGAGTTCTACATAATAACTATACGAAGAAGTCAATGGAGTCACATCCCCATTCACAAGATAATTGGACATCAGAGGAAACGATTCTCTCATAGTACCGGGATAAAGCTCCACATCAAAGGCAAGCTGAGCACCTGCCAAAACATCTTCCTGGTTATTGATCTTTGAAGCGTGAGCTCCAAGTCTCAATTGACCTTTATAACTGGGCCTAGGATCAATTCTTTTCAAAAGAGGATTTCGTACAAGTATACTATGTAGCTCGCCGGCATCCACCACTGTCCCCGACTTGTACTGTCCCACGAGAGACTTCCATTGATCGATATTTTTCGATTTCGTGTCTGAATGGTGGCCGTTGAAATCCACACCCACGATAGTGACATTTATATCCATGTTATTAACGGCAGGAACAGATGCATGGGCAAGAGGGGTATCAAAATCCGTCGGTTCTTCGGCATTGGTAATGACCACTATGTTTCTTATGAATTTCTTGCCAGCATCTTCATTCATTGCAACAACCCCAATCAGAAACGCTTGTACACAATCACAGCACAGAGAAGAGTCGTACTCGTGAGTGTTTGGCACAAGTTCCAGGGAAAATTGCTGGAGATCCTTGAAGCTGGGAGCCACTTTCAGACATATTATATTCAAACCATCCATGGGACCTTCATCATCACCGAATTGGTGGTTAGTGGTAGGTGAGTAGCAGGAAATCAAGGAAATATAATCGGTCACCCGGCCTTTAATTAGCTTGGAACAGAGTGAATCGTAGAAATACCTTAAGCCTAGATCCAATTGAGATCTTTCAGTGCTTTGGCTTGGAGATTGCATGTTTCTGTTAAGATCCACTATGAAAATGGTGATTTCTTTACTCATACTGTGGGGGAATTTTCAGTTGAGAAGCCAGATAGAATATTTAGTATGCAGAGATGCAGAGCCTGAGTGTAGACAGATGAAATAAGAATGCATACAGTAATGGATAAAGTGTGGTACAAACAAGCCAGATAAATATATATATAAACATATATGTATATATATAAACATAAACTTATACTTATACATATACATAAACTTATACATGTACACTATGATTCAAATATAGAGAATCAAGTTGGCAAATATCCATCTCTATTCTCTCTATCTCTCTCTTCTCACCGAAAATTTCAAATTATTTTCAATTATAATTAAATCGATGCCATGAATTTCAACTCCACCACCAACCCTGCCACCAATTCCAACTCCAACATGCCTATTATCAACGCCGATAACCCCTCGTTCTACGCCACCAATGAAGTGTTTTATCCCGACGAAAAAAGAGATCTTCCTCCCATTATGACCGATGATATGAATCATATTCCACCTCATCTACAAGTTGGCCAATCCCAGTTACTGCATTTACCTCACATGAGGTATATCCCCCCCTTACAAGGACTCCCAGTAAGAGTGCAATCTCAACCGGCTGACTTGCCCATGAACCAGCAACCGGTTTTACAACCAATGCCCCAAATGGCTCAGATGTCACAGATGCCCCAACCAGGTCAACCAATGATGCAAATGGGTCCAATTCCCAACGTAAATGGCGTCAATGTCAATGGAGTCAATGGTGTGAATCACGGGAATGGTGCCAACCCGGTCAATGGATACAGTGGCCTTCCTTCCAACTACATGATGCCATTATCTTTCCAGCTTCCGGCTCCTCAATACTCCCTTCCTTTCCCTAATAGAGTTGGTGATCACCATACTCTGCCACAAACCCACCACCAGCAACACCCGCAAGCTCAAGGTCAGGGGCTGGGACAAGGTGGGCAAACGGGTCCAGTAATGGTGCCGACCCCGGTGAAAGTTGCTGGTATTCAGCCAATCGCTATGAAACCAACGCCAGATCTGCTTCACAGCTCGGCCCAAGGTCTGGTATATACCTCCCAAAGAAATACCCCTGATACTGGAGACTGGGATAGTAGGGGATATCTGAACGAACTTGCTGAAACTTATAAACCGATTGCCCCAAAGAAAAACCGGAAACCAAGAATCAATAAACTTGATAAATCGGGATCTTTAAAACCGTCGAAAAAGCCAAAAGATAATCATGAATGTGAGAACCATATGGACTATTATTACGAGCATTTCCGTAAAGCTTTGAATATCAACACCATTGGTTTACTGAAGAAGGCACCAGCTTTTTTCAACGTCAAGAATGAATTAGAAAAGAAATTGTTTGATTTATTCATCCATGAAGTCTCGGGATGTATGGATATGTTTGTGGAAGCCCATTTTTTCGGGGAAATTGTCCCCGAAATGGCATTGTTAGATGAAACTGGGTTAATTATGAGTTCAATGTTCAGTTTAAGTGCTTTAATACTTCAAAGAGTTGAACCGAATTCAATCGACCAATCGGTAGCTATCAATTATTATCATGAAACCATCACGAGTATTAGACATCACTTACATGTAGTCAATGCCGAAGATAAGGATTCAACCACTAGTTCTGAGAGTCAACACTCTGAAAAGGAAGGAATTATCGCTAGATGTCTTTTGAGCACTGTATTATTAGGGGTTTATGAAATGTTTTTTTTGGCATCTGATAATACTTATGTTAAAGGTGCCGTGGGATTATTAAGTTCTTTAGCTACCAAAACTCAACAAGCTAATCCCATCAAAGAAAGTCCATTTTTACAGCTGTGTTTTTGGGCGCTGATTGCATGTGACTTGATTTTATCTCTTAAATTCAATAGTCCTTCGATGTTTTCTCCTAAACATTTCTGGACTCAAGTTGATACTGGATTCGTCGATGAATTTCTCAAACCAATTCTCCCCAAACCCAGTTCTACCATTTCATCACCAAAGATTTTCATCAGTAAAAAAGAAGCTGTTTGGTGGTTGCATAGAGCATTGATAGATTTCAATTTGGTTAATGAATTTAATATGCAGATGTCAGTGTATACAGAGGAAGAATTCAAAACCAATAAACCGTTCCACCAATGGGAAGCGTTAAGAGATAAGTTGATGGATTTCGAAAGAAATTTACCGGAAGCCTTGAAGCCCCTTATTTATAGACCCCCTTCCAGTGATTCAAAAAATAGATATCCTACAATTTATTTCAGAGATGAATTGACTGCTTTTATACATTTACAATTCAAACTAGCCCAAGTCACGTTATACCAAGCCCTTATCCAAAGGACCAATTTACAAAGCCCTGAAGTTCAACATCAATTGAGTCAAATCCCCAGAAATGATGCCAAATTAATCGCAAAAGATGTAATTGGCATCTTACAAACCTACGATCATAACTTAAAATTATGGCCTATTAACATTCACACAATCAGACATGTATCACGGTACTTACATGATGATCCGGAAGAATATCAACAGTTGGAGGAATTGACCGAAAGAGTCATCAAGGCTTGTCACTTCATTTTCCAATCAAAACGGATCATTGGCTAATGGCTGCGAAAACCAAACTCAACCGTTCACAAAGCAGCAAACGGGAAAAAGAGGCGAGCTTTATAACCAAGTGATGCACCCTGTCAAATGTGGTGCGCACTTGAAAATGACATCTCGTATTTCTCAATATTCCCACTAATTTTCCACTAATTCTCCATTTACGATGAAACAATGGTTAGTGATTAAAGACGATCGAATCGTGCTGTACGATATTCAATTGTTGAGGCGTTTAGGTAGGGATCCCATCTATTGTCGTGAAGTTTCCGGCTCTCAATTGGACCAAATGATGATGGTTTTGTATGATTGTGAATCCCGCCTCTCATCTTTTGAGGTGGTGGACATCATAGCCACCATTGGCAATATAATCTTGACAAATCGATCCCTCCATAAATCGTATTTTATTCCTAAATACTCCAAGTCGATGTTCACTTTTTGTGATAAATTTATCGATAAAACTGACGGTCTGGATGGTCAGTTATTACCCGTTTATCGAATTCTATTTTTAACGTTGTACGGGGGGCTAGAGGATATAAGTGATGATTTAATAGAGAATGTATTCCTGATATTGTTGGAGGGTTTCAAATCTTGTGTTGCCAGACTAGGTGATGATACTGACATGTTTGTCTTGAAATTGACCGAGGTTTTGAAATGCTTATACACGCTACATCATAAGTTTCACTATGGAATGAATTTAATCCAGGATGAAAGTTTTAGTGACGACTGTTTGAAGATCTTTAATTATTTTGCCAACAATCCTTGGAAGAATCAATTGATTATCAAAAACACTTTAAATTTGTTGTTTGTGCTATATGGGGAAAGAGAACAATTGGAGGCTGAAGAATTGTATGACGGCGATTCCTCAATTTATATATCATTTTTCAAAAATTTGAAATCTCTAGTCGAGATTTATCTCGGTGAAACTCTTCAACTGGATTTGAATGATGATAATATAGCATTGCTGGTCAATCTATTGGTTATATTAAATCATATGGCTAAACTGTTGAGGCGAGATCTACAAAAACTGTCCAAAAGTAAATTTCATCAATTATTCCATACTCTTTCTGGATGTATATTACCGAATGATGAATCCAATTTGATCTATAATCAAATGCTTCGGTTATTAAAAAATAGTTTATTTGCTGGCAATATTCAATCATTAACCCATCTTCATCAAGCTGGTCTTACAAAAGATTTGATCCTTGAAATATTTTGGAATTTAACCTATGACGAAGACATTATATCACACCAATCGATTTTTGTTGAATTGGTTGGGGTGTTAAATCTGCATTCTTTCCTTCATCAACGTAATATTACAATCGATCCATCAGTTGATGTTCAAGGTTATAGTCATCCAACGTCAAAGTATCTTGATCTTAAGATTTATGGTGGTACAAAAGAGGTTTTCAATGGTGACAATACAAAACACAATCCAATAGATGATATGACAGAAGAGGAAAAGGAACAAGAAGCTGAAAAATTATTTATATTGTTTGAAAGAATGGAAAAATTGGGCACCTTTGAAAATTTTAGAAACCCTGTAAAACAGTGGCAAGAAGAAGGTAGATTCGAAGACATTAGTTAGTTTAATTCAAATTTAATGTACGATTTTATCTTCGAGTTGAAGAACTAATACAGTTCTTGAAGGAATATAGACAAACATTGAATTTGATCTATTATTCCAATTTTCAGGATTAGTGAAAAACCGATCATCTTTATTTTGATCAACTCTATCATGGCCCCCAAATTCTGGAGCATCAGAATTCAACACAACCTTATATGTACCAGCAGTCTCCACTCCAATCTTATAATCAGGGAAAGATTGAGTCGGGTTAAAATTGAATATAAACAATACTTGATTTCTTTCAAACACCACTACTTTATCACCTTCATGCTTTAAAGAAACATACGCTTGGGGAGAATCTAAAATATTATATCTAGCATCAAGTTGTTGCATAGCACTATCAAAATTGAACAACAATTTATAACGAAGTAAATCATCTTTAATCAAATTGAATTGTCTTCTTGCATAATGATACGATTCTCCATTACCAGCTCTTGGGAAATCTAACCATTCCGGATGACCAAATTCGTTACCTTCGAAATTCAAATAACCTTCACCACCAAGAGCAAATGTGATTAATCTAATCATTTTATGTAATGACATACCTCTATCGACAACTGGGGTTAACTCACTCAAAGTTGACATATGGGTATACATTTCTTTATCCATTAACCAAAATGCCAAAGTTTTATCACCAACAAGCGCCTGATCATGAGATTCACAATAAGCTATACATTTTTCACCATGTCTTCTATTAGTCAAAGTATGAATGATATTACCGAGATCCCATTGCTCATCTTGTAAATGTTTCAAGATCTTGATCCACATATCAGGTATAGCCATTGAAAGTCTATAATCGAATCCAATTCCACCAGATGAGATTGGCAAACAAAGCGTAGGCATTCCACTAACATCTTCAGCAATTGAAGTGAACTTGAATTTCTCCTGTTTGCCCATTTCGACCAATAACTTGTGAGCCAACATGAAATATACAATAGCATCATTATCAACCCATTCGGGATTGAAATACTCATTATAATCTCCACTGAACCCAAAACCTAATCCGTGGTGTTTATATAACATACTAGTGACCCCATCAAATCTGAATCCGTCAAATTGATAGACATCAAGATAGAATTTTAAATTGGATAAGAGAAATCTTAATGTTTCATAATTGGCATAATTGAAAAGACGACTATCCCATTGATCATGACTTCCTTTTGGCCCTCCATGGAACAAGTAATGATCGGTACCATTGAACATATTCAATCCATCCTCCACGTTCTTAGAACTATGAGAATGAACCACATCAAGTAATACTCTAATACCATATTTATGGGCAGTATCGATCAATTCCTTGAGTTCTTCAGGGGTTCCAAACCGAGAAGAAATAGCAAAGAAATTGGTCACTTGGTATCCAAAAGAAGCGTAGTAAGCATGCTCCATGGTGGCCATTAATTGGATGGTATTGTACCCTAACTTATGAATTACTGGTAAAACTTCATTGGTAAAATGTTTATAACTACCGATTTTAGGTTCCGGGGTAGAAATACCGACATGGGCCTCGTAAATTCTGATTCCTCCGTCATCATTAGCAAATTGGGGTCTTTGGTGTTTGAATTTATACTGATTTTCCGGAGAAGGGTTCCAAAACCTCCCATCGTATAACGAACTGGTGGTGGAAGCAGTACATCTCTGGGCCCATGGACAAAGTCTATAGATGATTTCGCCACTGCCCAACTTCATAGCAATTTTGTATTTCGAATCATGTTCAATTGCAAAATCCCCATTGACTGGGGGAATGGTCAATTTCCATAAACTGTACTGGTTGACTTTTTCAAGTTTATGGGATGCAAAATCCCAATTATTGAAGTCTCCTACAAGAGAGACTTCGGCAACATCGGGAATGTATTCACATATGGAGATTTCTTTGGTGTGCCAATTGGCATGTAATCCGTAAGTTTCGTAGCCAGACGCAAATTGTTGCAAATTTTGTTCTGATTTTTCAAGATCTGAAACCCAGGTATGGAATTTCAATTGACGGTCAACGAGAGCTTGGGAATATGGTTCAAGCCATGGGTCTGTATCCAAGACACCTTTAATAAGAGTTTGGTTGGAGTCGATTAACATTATTGTGGCAAAGGGGTAGAAGTGGAACAATTAATGGGGAGAATAATGTGGGAATGTGGAAATTCTGGGGATGGGAGCAATGGTGCCATTTGTGCAGGCTGGTTACCCAACAGATAAGGCGTTCGGACCAGAGTTCGCATGCGTCTGGGGCGGGAGTGTGGGTGGTGTGGGTGGTGCGGGTGTATGCAGGCAGGGTTCACCTCAGTTGGGGGTTGGTGTAAGGGTCGTTCTAAATTTTGCAGCCATTACATTCTTTTCAAAATCTGTAGATCTCAGGCTTAAGACTGTCTGGTACTTAGTATATAGACCAGCAAGATACCTCCTGCTACTAGAGAAAGCACTCTTTCAATTCAGATACAAGTGCCATCATCTCCATTGAAAATTCGGACAAAGACTTTGGTGGCTCCAGTGGAGGCACGGCCATATTTACATGAACTCATAGCAAGATGCAAAACTATAATCACAATACATCACCAAGTTGATGCACCTACAACACCAAAGGACATCAAAGGACTAACAAATACAGCTGTTACTAAAATTTCTGCAAACAAGTAGAAGTATCAGTGCACATTGAATATATCTGACAGACTAGATCAACATACATCATCTCTTACCTATTCATCATCTGAACGAGTCACTTCTTTGTGAATTCAGGTAAATATAGATGCCATTCAAGAACCTAGACTACGAAAATCATCACCATCAAATACCACATCTTATACTTTGCTCGAAGAATCGAAGATTCATGGCCCTCTGACGTTAATTTTCTATAGATTCCCTTGATATTGTATCCCTTGGCATCACTCTGTGGCGATGCTTGTTCATATTATATCAATATGTATAAGAGACAAAGTCTGTATCAAACAATTTCCAAATTGTCTCTCCTATTTCTACCAGTTGTGATCGTCAAATACGGTTATACTTTCTTTCCTGTATATTAACACCTTACAACTACACATTTCTAGGTAAAAGCTAACTGAAGAACCAAAAAATATGTCGATCCTGTATATTTTATTCGGAGAAAACCTAAAACAAGTAACCCGATACCACAACAATTTTTAGGCTGATTCTAGCTAACATGGTTATCCAATTTTCAAAAATACCAGTCAAGGTACCATTCTGATTTTTAATTCAAAGGTTTCTTCTCTATACAAATAGCGAAACTACAATCACATTCATTAATATAATACATCTATCTAAATCTTTGGTGTAAAATCTTTTCTGCGCCAGCCTCTTCGTATTCTTCCTTTGTAACCCACATTTGGTGGAAAGTCCCTAAAGACGCCAAGACACTAGCACCAATCCAAGTTTGATTAAGTCTTTCACTAGAATTTCCAATAGCATGAAGACGGATTTTCAAACCTGGATTCAATGTCAGTAATTCACTATATAAACGTTCAGTAACTTGAGGAATTAAAGAGACACCACCAGTGATAATTATATTATGAGCTACTGAAGCTCTTAAATCTATATCGATAGTTGAAAGAACGTGAGATACTAATTGGGTCAATCCTCTTGTTTCTGTGTAATTGGCAGAAGTGTCATTGGCGGGAGCCGGGGTTGGAGTCAGTTCATTTTTACGGGCTCTTTTCAACGGGCGATAATCATCCTGCGTTGAGTCAATGGTCACATCACCAGTTTCAGTAGTGTATTTTTCAGAAAACTGTTCATTTGTGAAACTATAGTTATTAGGTTCAAAAAGAGAATCGGTCAATTCATATCTTTCAATTGCAAGTTCAATAGTTTGACCATTTGGTAATTCAAATTCTCTTTTATTTTCGGTCTTCGAGTAATTATCACTGTTCTCGTCAGTGATTTGTTTATCGGGAGCTTCCAATAACGTTTCTTTCATTTCGTGGAAGAGAACTTCTTGTTGGTATTTTTCAAACAGATTGGTTATATTGTCTAATTCTCTTGGTGTGAAATCAGCCGGCTCGGGGTATTTGGTCAACACCTTGGATTTAACCTTATAGCGACCGACAATTTCCAAATCCGGGAACTTCGATTTTATCAAATCACTGAATTGATCACTTAAATATTGACCCGAATAATGGGTTCTCATACTGTTTCTAAGTAACGAAATCCCATCAATCACCGGCGTAACACTAAGCGTATCATGACCAATATTGACCACAAGACAATTGGGTCTTCCTTGTTGAAAGGACACGCAAGTAGGGGATCTGGCCACGTAAATGGCGGGAAAATCGAATTTATCAAACAAGGTTTCCACCATCTTTTGTCGTTGACTGAAAGAGCTCCAAATTGGTTCAGTGATGAGTAAAGGTTGCTCTTTATAATCAACTTTCAACTCGGTATCTAAGTAGTATTTATACTGTTCAATGGCGGCTTCCCAATCGACAATAATCGAGTCTTTGACAATAGGTTTTATTTCAAACCCGGGTCTTGGAAGATTGATGGCTTCACCAAAGATTTTTTTCTCGTTGTTGCTGGCGTAGAAAGAGGGTGTGACTACCTTAGGGAAATCATCACCGGCGTATCCGATTCTGGTGGAATAAGAGCCGGGATCGATGATTATGGCGTTGATTTCATCTCCTCCGTATACTGTGTTTGAAGCCATAGTGTGGTTAATTTGACATTCAGCGCGAGAGAAATGGAAGAGAGACGGGACATGAGAACTGGAGACAAGAGCGGAGACACAAACTGGACACTATGGGAGAAAAAAACTGGGCACTATATATCGGGGATGGGTGTATATTCTATGTGTTACCGGTTACACAATTCTGGCTTCACTATCTAATACACTTACTAAAAATTGCACTTCTAACCTCTTTCTACCATCTTTTACCCAATCGTCAGCCAATTTTCTAGGCCAACCCTTCAAGTTAGCAGCTTCTTCAACAGCAATGTCCAAATCTCCTTTGGTCAAGGCTGAATCGATTCTACTGATCACTGATTGAATGTCTTTACCCTCTGGTTTAGCACCTTTAACTGGGAATAATAATTTAGAGAAAATCAACGATGCAAAATGTCCCAATAATCCAGCATTTGGTGGTAATAAAGAAGCACTGGTCAATTCTGGAGACAATTGTTCCCACTTGTATAACAATTGATTGTTAGTTAAAATCGAATGACTTGATTCCTTTTCAATTAATGGTTTTAAATCTTCCAATGTTAAGTTAATTAATTCGTTGTTTAAAGAGCCAGAGACTTTTTGAATTTGTTCAAGATATTGTTTCAATAATTTAGGGGAATCAGTTTCCTTTGATGATGCCAAAGCGTGCTTCAAATTGGAAACGGCCTTTAATAAGACTGATTTATCATGATTAGCAACTAATTGATTTTCTAAATTGACGGAGAACTCTTCTAATTCTTTCAATTTATCATTCAATTGTTCTAAACCTGCCAATCTACCATTTCTTTCGTTATCAATACTAGCTTTGATCAACTGTTCAAATTTCTTGGTTTGTTCAACCCTAACCATTGAAACAGCATTGATAGCCGCTTGATTAATGGTCTGTTTGGTAACTTCAATTTCATTTTGTAATCTAGCATTCAACTTTGCTTCCAAACTGGATTTCTCCTGGTTAAATTGGTGTAATAATGTTTCGGTCATTTCCAATTCTTTCTTGGTGTATGAAGATAACAATTCAGTTTGAGAATCCCGTAATTTGTTTTGTAATTCTTCATCAAAACTAGAAGTTAACCCATTAATCTTAGCCGCCAAGTTACTAACATTGGCATTGATTACTTTCACCAAAGAATCCTTACCAGAAGTGGCTTCAACATCAATTGATCTAATCAAGTCATTGAACGATTCAATGGTTTGCTTGACAGAATCATCAACTGTCGAGGTCACGTTCTTGTTTAACTTGATTAACGGTAAATGCTCAACGGCTTTTTGAACTGCCTCGACTGGTTTTTGTAATTGCTGGGCAGGAGTAGCATCTTTACCTAATTTGGTGATATCAACATCTACAGTATCGGTCTTTTTTGGACTTAATTTGTTTCTGGTTTCTTCAAAGATCTTTTCACCTTTTGAAGTCAAATCACTGATTTGATCCTTGGATTTGGCCTCCCATGAAGTGACTTGTTTACTCAAGTTATTGAAATATTGTTTGATCTCATCAAAATTACCCTTTTCAATCACATCAATTACTTCTTCGTAATATGGTAATTGCTTATCAATCACAAAATCCATCACCTTATCATTTTTGGTGGCAGCATATAAGGTACCACCATACAAAGCACCGGCCAAAAGAGTGGTGTTGAATAAGAGTTTGGTGAATGAAAATGGCTTTTTCTTGTCGGGAATTGGAGGTACAGGAGTCGGGGTTTTGGGAGAAATTGGAGCTACCGCCTTAGGTTTAGGCGTCGGTGGCGGACCCTGTTGAAATCTTCTGGTGGAACGAGATAATTGACGGGTTGGAACCCCTTTGAGTGTTGAACGAAGCATGTCCAATCAGATTTGGTGTGAGAATCAAGTTGACAATGAGCAAATTGAGAAACTTTTGAGATTTGCGAGAAAATTGACCGAGATTATTTGAAAAATGAGCAGAATTCGGCATCTCGGGTGTGGTAAGGGGATTGTGTGTGGATGTGGATGGTGTGTGGTTATGGGTGGTTATGTGGATGGTGTGTGGATATTCATTTGGCTCTGTTGTTTTTGTTTCTTGTTGTCTTTTATTTTCTTTATCCCTTTTTTCTCCTTTTCTTAGCTTACACCTCGAACTTTTCTTTTTCTGTGAATTTTGCAGCCATTAATTAGCTGCATTTTTTTCTGTGAACATCTGTGTTTAGAGAATAACATATATTATATAGTTTTACTTGGAGAAACTTTGGGTAAATCTGGTTCTATTGCACCGCTTTCGTTCCATCTATGGATCAATGACTATGTACCACCTATATCATGCCACACTTTTTCTAAAGTATCTTGAGCATCACCAGCCAAATCAGATATAGTATCTTCTAATGAATCACTCAAACCTTCAAATTTGTCGGCTATGTCGTCAACGACATCTTCCAATTTATCACCGGTATCTTCAAGAGCGTCTTCAATTGTGTCCAATATATCATTGTGTGACTCGGTCTTGTCATCTTCATGTTCAGAAATATCCGGTTTACTTTCTGGAGTGTCGGGATCACTTGGTTCAGGTTTAGTTTTTCCAGGCTTATTTTCTAAAATGTCGCCAGATTTTGGTTTCCAGAGTTTATCATAAGTGGCATCCTCTACGACATGACTAATGGGGAAATTCAAATCAGGGAACTCCAAGACATCGGTCCAATTATCTGGCAATATATGTTTATCGGAAATTGGCCCATCAATATACCCGTTGTTCATTGTCCCATTATTTGGTGCAGGAACCAAACCTAGAGTTTCACAGATTATATTATATACTTCCACATTGTTGAAAGGCTCAACCCTTCTATGCGTTTGGGAAAGTTTAGCTTTGAAATAAGGGCCAGTCCCCAAGAAAGTAGCTCTCATCAAGAGCTCTGTATTATTATATCCATGAACTCCTTTTGGAGTATAATCATTATTTTTTTCCTTCATTTGTTGATGGGTCGTCACAGAATAACCAACATGAGGAATCACCCAGATTGGAGCGAGTCTATAATTGAACTTATGTTGTTTACCACCGAAGTTCCATTCACCGGGAAGATCTTCAACTTTATAAATATCGTAATTCTGTTTAATGGTATCATCCAACTTTTCGAATTTTTCAAGTATC
The DNA here is from genome assembly GCA_030574815.1 of Yamadazyma germanica. Lineage (NCBI taxonomy): Eukaryota > Fungi > Ascomycota > Pichiomycetes > Serinales > Debaryomycetaceae > Yamadazyma > Yamadazyma germanica. Next base: position 33,709 of record JAJMFS010000015.1, on the reverse strand, counting down.
GCCGTATAAACACTATGTACAGAGTATTTCTTGAAAGGAATTAACCCATATAACGGCCAGCCGTCAATATGTTCGATTGTTTCCATATCGACAAGATCATCGAGATACAAGAGTCTATCATTGGAAGTGGGTGCCATACCGTGATCACTAACAACCACCAAATTGACGATATCTGTTAAATTCCTGTTTTGGAGTTGTTGTTTGATCAGACCTATAAAGTCATCAACTTCAGAAAGTGCACGAGATAAATTAGCTCCACTAATCCCATATTGATGACCTACCAGATCAACGGTAGGAACGTAGGTCAAAATTAGCTCGGGGCGATTGTCAATATCACCCGAATCCAACCAGCCTATAACCCTATCAATTTTTGCCGGGAGAATTTCCAGACCATTGAATTTATCAACAACCATTGGCCCGTTATCAATCCCCACCCCCTCTACCTCACTACCGGGCCACATATGAACTGCCGACAGAACACCTTGTTTGTACGCTGTGTGCCATACCGGCTCACCACCATGCCAAAAATCAGGATCTAACCCAAGCTTCTGGTTAGTATTTACAAACTGTTTATTGAGTAGCGGATCATAAAACGTATTACCGACAATTCCGTGTTCCAGGGGATAAAGCCCCGTCACAAGGGTCCAGTGGTTAGGGAAAGTGGAAGAGGGGAAAGATGGAATCATGTATGGAGCAGCATAATCATTGACCATCATTTCATGCAAGGTAGGGGTATTATTGGCATTGATGTAATGGGGATGAAACCCATCGAGAGATATGATTAACGTGGTGGGATGAAATGTGTGGGTGGAGTTTGAAAGAACCGGTTTAAGCAACTTATGGGAGTGGGGGGTCAGTAACACGATTATGGCCCCGATCAATATGGCGATAACTGAAGCAGAAATAATCATTAAAGATCGTTTTGAAATGGAGGAAGAAGCGAGTTTCGGGTGGAAATCTGTGGTTTCCGGATCATCGTCGTCAATTATAAAATCACTGACATTAGCAAGTTCATAGCTTTCAATTGGTCGATAGTTGGAGAAGTAATTTTTGAGTCTGTGGAAAAAACTGGGGTGGTAATCCAACAAGTCAAATTCGTCAATTGAAGGGCTGATTTCCCCGGGGTTTTTGTGGATATGATTAGATTGCTCGTGGAAAATGATATCGTCATCTTGGTCGTCTAGATCGGTGACGGGGATATCGACTTGGTGGTTGTAGTTAATTGACATGGTGAGAAGAGTGAGAAGGGAGAATATCGATAAGCATCTAAATTAAAATGCAAGATATGCATGAGAGATAGAACATGAGATGACATGACTTAAACATAATACATAATACCATACTTAACACCATACTAAACACCATACTTAACACCATACATAACACCATAAACACCATACATAACACCATAAACTTGCTACTGGCGTACCAGGCTACAACGTCACCACATTGACATGTTCCTGTTTCTTCTTCACCGCAGCCACCTTGACTCTCAACTTCATCAACAAATCGGGTATCAAGTCATTTTCAGCAATACTACTGTTGCACCCCAGAACTGGGCATTCATGACGAACTCGTCCGCTCCGAATATGATCTTTAATATGCTGATATTCATATACATGATGACATTTCCGTGATTTGTACGGATCACTGAACACGTTCAACGAAATCGGATCCGTGAGGGGCACTTTACCTCCCGAAATAGCCACGTCGTCATCCTCATTTTCATCGGGTAAAGGTTCTTCTGGATTATCGAATATAAATGAGATATTCTTGATATATTGATACGTGTCGTTATTCCGAAGATCGGAGGTAAAGTCCTCGTAACTACTTCCCTTGGATAATCGATGGTCTAGCTGGACTGCCTGTAATATGTTTAAATCGTTTGACAGTCTGAATTGATCTAGCGTATGTAACAGGAATTCGTCATTGTTCATTTGCATGTATTTCTGTTTTGTTTGCACGAGAATATTCGCCCATTGATTGGCGTTCCACCGTACTTTGTGTAAGTCCAAGGCGGTGGTGGAGTAGTCATTCAAGGTATTGGTTATAGACTTGTGGTCATTTAAAAGATCTTCTGCTAGCACGAAATCAACGAATTTTTCAACGTCTAATTTTAGGGCTTCGAGCTGTTGGGCGGTGTGGGTGATGAGGGTGGTATTGGAACGGTTAAGGTTGTCTAGCGATCGGAGACTGTGGTTGGAGAGGGGGATATAGTTGGGGATTTCGAGGTTTTCCGGGAGGTGGAGTTCCATGACGATGGGGGAGGGAAGTGGGAGAAGACGTGTGAGACGTGAGACGTGAGGTGAGACACTTGGTGATGGAGTATTGTGTGTATGTATGGGTGTAGGGGGCTACAGAATATATAGTCACATTCCCATAGTCACATTCACATAGCCACCCACTTAGCCACATTCACATAGTCACTTAGCCACTTGGCCACTTAGCTACATAATCTATATAGCTAACTTGCTTTCACTTATCCACCGTACTTCAGCTGTTGCATATCTTAGATGGGTGGTGTCTATATGCAGGTCACGAATATCAGGTTATTTTACCCATCGTGAAAACTGTCAAAAATCAACTAAAATCCCCCAAAATTTCACAGTTCATATCCCCCCATCATTTGAAAGTAATGTCAGTTTCCCCTATCCTCCCATCTCGCCTATATCAAGAGATAATTCAAATCAAAATGTAAATAAATGCAGTGTATATGCAGGACAATCTATAACCCATTTGAGAAATTCAAAAGTTGAATCTTTTCGCTACTTCACCTCACTAAACATGTCAATTGACCCAATAAAATTATATCCTCCCCACCCCGCCACCACCAGAGCCCATGGAACTTTCATTAGTTACGATAGTATAAACCATCGTATAGCCTACGCCATGGGCAGATCAATTTTCGTCAAACCGCTCAATACTGGCGCTGCTTTCCAGTTCACCAAACACAATTCCCCCACCACCGTGGCAGCATTCTCGCCCTCCGGTAATTACATTGCCTCGGGAGACGAATCAGGGAACGTTAAGGTATGGGACTCATCAGTTTTCGGAGATAAAAATCCCGTCAAAGATCAGCCATTGATCAAGAGTGAATTCCAGATCTTATCGGGACCCATCAAATCGATTAGCTGGGATGCAGACAATTCTCGAATCATTGCTGTTGGGGAAGGAAAGGAGAAATTCGGTCATTGTTTCACGTTTGACTCGGGGAACTCCGTTGGGGAAATCCAGGGTCATAGTGATGTGATTAACGCCGTTGATATCAAGCCTCAAAGACCCTATAGAGCCGCTACCGTAGGTAACGATAAGGCTTTGGTGTTTTATACGGGACCGCCATTTAAGTTTGATAAAAGTATCAGGGATTATCATACTAACATCATTAGAGATGTTAAGTTTTCTCCTGATGGGAAATACTTGGTATCGGTGGGTTCTGATCGGTTGATTGTTATTTATGATGGGAAAACTGGTGATTTTATTGATAAAATTGACAATGCCCATAATGGGGGGATTTTTGGTGTTTCGTGGTACCATGATTCGCTGAGGTTCGCTACTTGTTCTACCGATAATACTGTCAAGGTGTGGGATACTAATTGGAAAGAGGTTGCTCTGTATATGGTTGGGGATGATAAGGTAACTGTTGATAATCAGGTGGTTGGATTGGTGGTTGCTAAAGATGAAATCATTGCCTTGTCTTTGGACGGGAACTTGACGATTTTCGGTGGTGATAACAATAAGACCGTCCTTGAAGGTCATCAAAGTGGTATTACATCTTCGGTGGTCATTGATGGGATCTTGGTCACCGGAGGTGCTAACGGGAAGATCTTTAAGTGGAACAATGGCAATATTCCTCAGTTCTTGGGATGTCATACCAATTATGTAGTTGATTTGATTGGCGTAAATGATTTATTGGTCAGTATTGGCTGGGATGATAAATTGAAAGTCTGGAAAGATGGCTTGTTGGCCGAAACCGATCTTGGAAGCCAGCCTAAAAAGTTGGTTTTAAAAGGTGATAATGTAGAGGTATTATTTGAAAATTCAATTAAAGAATTCACCGTTTCGGCATCGTCCATTTCTGAAAAACACGATACCAAATTGGCCTTTGATGCTAATGATGTTGATTTGTTAGCCGACCAATTGCTTGTGACCAACCTTAAGGAAAACAAAATCGATGGAGATCTTAAATTCGATGCCATTAGAGGTACTCCATCAGTGGTTAGAACATCTCCTGATGGGAAATATATCGCTTTGGGTGATTCTTCCGGTAAGTATGTAGTGTATAACCCCGATGGATCAGTCAAGACTTCCAGATGGGTTTACCATACCGGGAAAATCACCGATGCCAAATGGAGTAGCGATTCTAAATACTTATTAAGTGGAGGACTTGATGGGGCATTGATTATATATTGTATAGATAAAATCTCTAGAGTATTGCAATTACCATTGACCCACCAATCGGGGATCAGCGGAGTTCAATGGCTCGATTATAAAGAGGGTTTGGTGGCCACCACGGGGTTTGACGGGGCTATCAAGAGTTATAAGGTCAGCTTATCAATTTTTGATTAGGCCACCCAAGTTATGCCGTACGCCGCGTAGAGCCGTTTATCACCGCGATGCCTTTCGTTATGCCTGCATAACATATTTGTATCTGAAAAATATATAAGCAACAGTAATTGGGAAATATTTTCTCCAGATATAATTCAAAATGACAGGTTCCGAATCCGGTACCGATATGGTGTTAGAAAAACGACTCTTCACCTTTCTACTCAATAAAAGAGTTCCTGAAATTCCTGATGAGTCAGAGAGGAAACCATTTCCTGAGTCAAAAGCAAATGTGATTCTGAGATTATTCTTTTGGTGGTTATTCCCCATCATGAGAGTCGCTTATAAGAGAACTGTTGTACCGCAAGACATGTTCACCTTGACAGATGACTTGAGAGTTGAAAAATTGACCGAAACTTTCACGACAACCTTTGAAGTAATGGTTGCAAAAGCCAAGCATAAGTACTGGATGGAGAAGTTGAAGGCTCGGAATGAGACCATTGATAATACTACGGTGCTGTATGAAGAAGATATACGGGATTTTGTAAGACCCAAATTTCTTCCGGTTATGGCTCTTTTTGTCACTTTCAAATACAAATATTCCTTGGCTTGCGTGTCTTTGGCACTTGCCCAATTTGCTCAGACGGTTAATCCGTTATTGATCAAGAAATTGGTCCAGTATGTATCGTTGAAAAACTATGGGATCGAAGAAGGTATAGGTAAAGGGGTTGGCTATGCCTTGGGGGTTACTGGGTTGATTTTGTTCAATGGGGTGTTTTTGAACTTCTCTTTTTACAAGTCAATGACTTGTGGATCGTTGATGAGATCGGTTCTTACCAAGGCCTTATTGGAAAAATCGTTTAGACTTGATGCTAAAGCTAAACATGAATATTCGGCTGGTAAAATCACTTCTATTATGGGGGCAGATTTGTCAAGAATTGAATTTGCTATGACGGTGCAACCTTTTCTTATGGTATTCCCAATTCCAATTATTACTGCTGTTGTCATTTTAATTGTTAATCTTGGTCCGGTAGCTTTGGTGGGGATTGCTATTATGTTAATTTTCATGGTTGTTTCTTCATTTGCTACCAGGGCTCTTTATAAATTCCGGAAACGGGCCAATGTTCATACCGATGTTAGAGTTAATTTTATCAAAGAGTGTTTGAATAATTTGAGAATGATCAAGTTTTATTCATGGGAAATTCCCTATTCGAAGAATATTTCTGATTCGAGAAGAGAAGAAATGGGTATTGTTCTTTTACTCACCAGTCTCAAAAATGTAATTACTTCATTTTCCATGAATTTGGCGTTGATTTGTTCTTTGTTCACTTTCATCGTTTTATATGCTGTCAAAGGTATGAGTTCAGCGGCTGATATATTTTCTTCTCTTTCAATGTTCAATGTCTTGACCCAAATATTCTTTTTGATTCCAATGGCTCTAGGGGCTGGTTCAGATGCTTTTGTGGGAATTAATAGAGTTGCTGATGTGTTGTCGAGTAGTGAAATCAATCCGGATCTGGTGAAAACTTCTGTCAATGAGAAGGAGAAACTTGATATGGAATCAACCTCCTTGGCTGTCAGTCTTAACAATGCTCTGTTCCAATGGGAAACTTTTGGTGAAGATGGAGAAATCATTGAAGAAAAAGTGAATGAAAAAAATAGTAGTTCGGAATCATATTTGTCTGATGAAACGGAGGTGACAAAAACGTTTTCTGGTCTTAAGAACCTTGATTTCGATATTCAAAAAGGTGAATTTGTCGTTGTCACTGGGTTAATTGGATCTGGTAAAACTTCTTTATTGAATGCTATAGCTGGAATGATGAAAAGAACTGACGGGGGTGCTTATGTTAATGGATCTCTTGTTCTTTGTGGACAACCTTGGATACAAAATGCTACCGTTAAGGACAATATCTTATTTGGTTCTGAATTCGACGAAAAAAAATATGCTGATGTCATTTATAGCTGTTCTTTGGAGAGTGATTTGGCAATTTTACCGGCTGGTGATAGAACTGAAGTTGGTGAAAGAGGTATCACATTATCTGGAGGTCAAAAGGCTAGAATTAATTTAGCCAGAGCTATATACTACGATAGAGATATTGTTTTAATGGATGATGTTTTGTCGGCTGTGGATGCCAGAGTTGGTAAGCATATCATGCAAAATTGCTTCATGGGGTTATTAAAAGAGAAGACCCGGATCTTGGCCACACATCAATTATCTTTGGTTGGTGAAGCTAATAGAATCATTTTCTTGAATGGTGATGGCACTGTTTCAATTGGTACTCCAGAACAATTACAGACTAGTAATCCAGGATATAGAAAATTGATGACATTTAATGAGACTACAGATACTGCTTCTGAAAATGAAACTGAACAAGAAGAAATTGTACAACAGCAGGAGGAAATTCAAGAAATCAAATCAATTAAGTCTACCAAAGAGCTTGAATCGATTAAATCCAGATCATCTGAATCAGATGAAGAAGCTGAACACAAGGAATACAACAAAGACGAAAATGCTGACGGTAGATTGGTTCTTCTGGAGAATAAATCTAAAAATGGTGTTGGTTTCAATGTAGTCGTTAGATATTTTGTTAGTGGTTCCGTTATTTTTCACCCAATTGTTATGCTTATTATTTTAGTGTTGCTCATGTGCTTGGCTACTTTTAGTTTCTTCTTCACAAGTACTTGGTTATCATTCTGGACAGAGGGGAAATTCAATATTTCCAATCCCAAATATATTGGGGTTTATGTTACTTTGACTTTCAGTTCATTATTTCTTTTCTTAGCGGAATTCATTTTAATTGGCTATATTTCGAATAGAGCATCAACTGTGTTGAACATTAAAGCTATTCAAAATGTTTTATATGCTCCGATGTCTTTTATGGATACTACACCAATGGGGAGAATCCTTAATAGATTCACTAAAGATACTGATACATTAGATTCTGAAATGGGAGAACAAATCCGTCTTTTCCTTTTCACATTAAGTAATATAATTGGTGTATTCATATTATGTATTATTTTCATGCCATGGTTTGCTTTGGCTATTCCAGTATTCATTGTTTTGGTGGCCATGTTTGGTAGCTTTTATTCGGCTACTTCATTGGAATCAAAGAGATTGGAGTCGGTACAAAGATCATTTGTTTATAACAATTTCAATGAAAGTTTAAGTGGGATGGATACAATCAAAGCTTATGATGCCAAGGATCGGTTTTTCGATATTAATTCAAAATACATCAATAACATGACAGAAACTGCGATGGTTTTCATTGCATCCCAAAGATGGTTAACTGTTAATTTATCAATGGTATCGAGTCTCATTTCATTGGTCATCTCATTTCTTTGTGTATTTCATGTTTTCAGTATCAATGCTTCTTCGGCTGGTTTATTATTATCATATACATTACAAATGACCACCTTACTTACAATGCTTATGAGAAATTATACTCAAGTGGAAGCAGGAATGAATTCGGTCGAAAGAATCTGTGATTTTGCTTATGATTTACCCCGTGAAGCTCCATATGAAATCGTTGAAAAGACCCCTCCCCCAAACTGGCCAGACGCTGGTGCTGTTAAATTTCAAAACGCTTCAATGTCTTATAGACCTGGTTTACCTTTAGTATTGAAGGATCTTAATTTTGACGTCAAACCCCTAGAAAAAATTGGAATTTGTGGAAGAACTGGTGCTGGTAAATCTTCAATCATTAGTACATTGTTCAGGTTATCAGAATTACAAAGTGGGAAGATTATTATAGACGGAGTAGACATTGCTGAAATTGGATTAAAGGATTTGAGATCAAAACTTTCAATCATTCCTCAAGATCCTGTTTTGTTCAAGGGAACTATAAGAAAAAACTTGGACCCTTTCAATCAAAGTTCAGATGAAAAGCTATGGGATGCCTTAAGAAGAGCTGGATTATTAGAAGATGATCAAATCAAACAAATTGCTGAACAGGCATTAAATGAAGATCATAACTCTTCTTTGAACAAATTTCATTTAGACCAAGCCGTGCAAGATGATGGTTCGAATTTCTCTTTAGGTGAAAGACAATTGATTTCATTTGCTAGGGCCTTAGTTAGAGAAAGTAAAATATTGATTTTAGATGAGGCTACTTCATCAGTTGATTATGAAACAGATTCAAAGATCCAAAAGACTATCAGTACCGAATTCAGTTCATGTACAGTTTTATGTATTGCTCATAGATTGAAAACTATCATTAATTATGATAAGATTTTAGTACTTGATAAAGGTGAAGTAAAAGAATTTGATACTCCATGGAATTTGTTCAATGTCAAAAATAGTATTTTCCAACAAATGTGTCAAAAGTCTTCCATTGTTGCTGAAGACTTCCACCGTTAATTTATTTATATACGCATATGACCTTTTAATTTATATAATGTTATATTACTAGGACCTATTTTTCTTCAGTTCACCAACTCTCTGATACCGGAGAGAACAATATCGTGCCTCGACTGTATATGGGCAGAGCGAAGATGTTGCAACTAAACGGTTCGGGATCTGACCCCCGTTACGGCATCAATAAAGTTTGCGTGGTTGGATCCCCGACAACCAGAACCAGAGATCTTAGCTTATCATCGAGATAAAGTCTGTTACGTGTATTTGAGTTCTCTATTTTACTGCTACATTGTACACCAGCCCTCTGCACGTCTATGCATGTCTCACTCAATGAGGTAAGACACTGGCCACAGTGGGACTCGGAGAATTACGGGCCCCTGCACCAGCTCATGCACCTCACCAACTCTTGGCATGTCAAGAGAAGTAGTATCAAACAAAGTATATAAATATAAGTCTATAACAACGCCAACACCGGCTCACTATAACACCAGGGGTAATCTAAGATCTTAACCCCTCTCGTATTGCCAACAATAGAAAAAAATCAACCGAAATAGACCAAAATGGCATGTCTAACCTAATCTCCCGCGAAGCCTTATCAGTAGCAAAAGAAATTTTCAGCGATGATTTTACGGAAATATTTAATGGCTTGACAGATTTTTTTTCAACCATTTTTTTTTATGAAAAGCGTCTTTGTCCATGGATATCAATGACAGATATAGTTCGGGATTTATCCCGGGGACCTTCAACATTTATACCCAACATACTCTTGGTAAAAGTGATGATGACGTAGTTGATAATAAGTTGAAGATGGATGGAGACGTCATCTTGGTGCCGCAACCATCAGACTCAGTTAACGATCCATTAAATTATTCAAAATACCGGAAATTACTTAATTTCTTCATCTTGGCCTTTATCACCGGGTTCACCGCGGCCACCTCTAACGATGCCGGGGCCACTCAGGATGACCTTAATCAAAGATATGGTATAAGCTATGATTCGATGAATGTGGGTGCCGGTATACTTTTCATAGCTATTGGTACCAACACGTTTTTGTTGGCCCCGGCTTCCACCTTGTACGGTCGGAAAATCTCTTATGTCATTTGTATAGTGTCGGGATTGGCCGGGGCCATCTGGCTTTCCCGGTCCACCAACACTAGTGATACTATCTGGAACCAGTTGTTTGTCGGGGCCAGTGAAAGTTGTGCAGAGGCTCATGTGCAGCAGAGTTTAAGTGATTTATATTTCCAGCATCAACTTGGATCGGTGTTGACGGTATATATTTTGGCGACATCGGTGGGGACTTATTTGGGTCCGTTGATTGCCGGGTTCATTACCCAGTACTTGGGATTCAGATGGGTTGGATATTTGGCAGCCATTATCTCGGTTGGGGTGTTGGTGGTGATTTTGTTTTTCATGGATAATACCCAGTTTGATAGGGCTAAGTATAACAAGACATTGATATCCAGAAGAGATGAAAATGTGGCTGATATGAAGAAGAAAGACGAAGATGATGAACCTCGAATCAACGTGATGACTACTTATCAGGAACTGTTTGTCAGTGAAAATGGGGTCAATGAATCGGCCAATTCTTATTGGTATGATAAGAAGTTGATTCGTTTGGCACCTAATGTTATAGGATCTGGGATTAAACAGTATATGACATTACTCTGGATGATGTTTCGGGTCTTTCTCTTTCCTGGGGTGATTTACTCGGGATTGATTTGGGGATTACAAGATGCTTTATTGACGTTTTATTTGACGGTGGAAGATGATCTGTACTATGATGCTCCATTCAATTATAGTAATACGGGAGTGGCGTTGATGAATGTTCCTTGTTTGATCGGGGCCATCATTGGTTGTTTCTTTGCCGGGGTTATTTCCGATAAGTTTTCTCTTTGGATGGCCAGAAGAAACAATGGGGTCCAGGAAGCGGAATCGAGGTTGTATTTCTTATTTGTCCCGGGAGTGTTGAGTCCTATAGGATTGATGTTATTTGCTGTAGGAACAGATCAACATTGGCCATGGTTCCCAACGTATTTTGGGTTAGTATTGATTGGATTTGGTTTTGGGGCTGCTGGGGATGTGGCCATGGGATATTTAATGGACGCATATCCTGATATGGTTATTGAAATGATGGTTGGGGTTTCGATAATTAATAATTATACGGGGATGATTTTCACTTTTGCATGCTCTCCGTGGTTAGAAGCTATGGGGAATACCAAGACGTTTATTATTCTTGCGGTGTTGGAGTTTGTAGCTTCGATGTTTGCTGCTGTGATGATCTATTATGGGAAGAGTATTAGGATCAAGACCACCAGGTGGTATTTGGACTATTGTAAAACCCGTGATGGAATATGACCGTGGCAGTAACAAACCGATAGCAGACGTATGGAGTAGGTGTAGAGCAGGTGTAGGTGTAGAGTAGGTGTAGAGTAGCATGTAGTTAAATTATTAATATTGCAAACAAGTTTAGATTGATTTGACATATCGTGAACAACTGTAGAATTTCAACTACTATAAATAACGTTTATGAATATAAATATCTATGATAATGCAATTTGGACCCCGTCTCTCATCTTCATGGTGGCATTGGCCAGAATTCTCGGAGGATATTCCGTTTCGAAACTCAGAATATTAGGAAACAACTGAGCAATTCGTAAAATGGTATACGAAGCTTCAGCAATAGCAAACTGTTGACCCAAACAGATTCTTGGACCCGACAAAAACGGCATGAAAGCCCCCGGGTTCTTAATGGTGGCCCATCTATCAGGATTGAATTCATTGGCATCTTTCCCGTAGAACTTCTCCGATCTTTGCAACGAGTAAAACGACATGAACACCGCTTGTCCCTTCTTCACGAAAATCTTATCCTTCCCGTTAGGCCCCCCACCGGTCGGTAAGGTGGTGGCTTTCTTGGCACATCTGAAATTCTGGGGCACCGATGGATATAACCGTAAACCCTCGTTGATGGTCCATTTCAAGTAATCACATTTCTTCATCGATTCAATGGTGATGTTCTTCAATGATTCCGGATCAGACCCATCGCCAAAATGACTATGAATATCGGCCTTCAATTTCTCGTAACATTGGGGATTTCTGGCCAATTCCAATAATATGGCAGATATCACGGCAGCCGTAGTATTTCTACCGGCTAACATGATGTTAATCAAATGATCATGGACCGCTTTTCTGTCCCGAGTAATCTTGATCACCTCATACATAAAGATATAGTTCTGTTTCAGCTTTGCTTCCAATTCCTCCGGCTTCAAACTCAAAGCTTTATCAACCACCTTGGCCGTAAACCCATGGATAACGTCAAGGCATTCCTTGAAATCCCGGGGGAAATAAGTCCAGTATAAACTCTGTAAAAGACTTCTAGCAAAGATGTACTTCTGGACCTTATTGAAGGCTCCTTCAAAAGTATACTTACCCAGTTCGTAATCATTGATGAGAGAATGAACCGACTCACCAAACAAGAAATCGGTTGAAGCATCCAAGGTCAATTTCAAAATCAAATCCTGGACATCGAATTTCTGGCCCTTGGTTTGTCTGATTCTGATAGCCAAGTTCTGAATATGACGTTCCAAATGGTCCAAATCCCGGATTTGTTCCCGAACAAATTGGGGTCTTAAAGCCTCTTTGGAAGCTCTCCAATGAGGACCCTCGGTTGCAAAAATCCCATCCCCCAACAAAGGTTTGAAGGCTTTATGTCTATAACCGATGGAAAAATCATTGAATTGAAAATTGACAATAGCCTTGATATTTTCCAAGTTACTGGTGAAATATAACTCTCTACCCAAAAGAGTTCTTCTTAAAGTTTCGGTGTTATATTCAATAAACATATTTCGTTGTTCCTGTAAATCATAACCATCATTTCTGTCTTTGAATAATTTTTTGGCGTGCCAAATGCCAAAATAATCCTGGTTAATCTTAAGTACCGACCCACAGTGCCATTTTTTAGCAAGATAGTAGTGGTATAATTTTTGGACAATAGCTAATGATACAATAGCTAATAGATATACACTGTAAAGCATGGGAAATTAATTCCGGAAATTGGAGGGGACCAGGCCATATATGTACTTTCTGTCTGATGCACGATCTAAGTTGCAGGGACGAGCAAGATCAAAAGTTTTTTTTTTTTTTTTAATTGTACAAGAACGGCGATCCAGCTCTCATTTATTTGCGAATCTATTGTTAGTTTCCCGATTAGGAATTAATTCTTTGTGGACAATGGACTGACTGGTAGTTAATCTGAGGGTAAATTTATAACATAAAGAGAAAAGAATAAAAAAAGTCAATGGTTATATTGTTACAAACGAACCTTCTGATTAAGCGACGGAACAACTTTAATCGTTGTTGCTAAACCCTGGAATGGTATTGATTTGTATGGGGAGGGGACCGGTTATCGAGAGTCAGAAGGTGGATCTGATTAAGGCAAATATGATTCTTCAGATCCCCATGTTCTAGACCGTTATCCTGGGAGGTATTTTAGTTTTGACAGATTGGGTGTCGGTGTTATTGGTTGACGGTTGTGTGGTGGTTGTGTGGTGGTTGTGTGGTGGTTGTGTGGTGAGGTAATTAGTTACATGCCAAGTTTAATTATGGTGTGCAGGTAATTGACATCCAACGCACTGGTAAATCGATAAGGGGATATCGGGGAATTGGATATTGGATATTGGATATTGAGGCCACAGACTTAGGGAAATCAAGGGGCCCTGTAACATAAATGAGGGGTCATGATGATTTCCGTGGATTTGGCTTGGATGCCGTTATAAATATATTCATTAGATTAAATAGACATCACCAAGACCCTAATGTCGCACTACATAATGTGAAAGAAGAATACGGCATATTTTGGCGGTTCTGTGCAGGAGGTACCGTCTAATATACAACTTTAATAAATTAGTTTAATTGACCGAGGCGATGATATATCTGATATCTGTGGGAATATTATGGGCGTTGAGTTGACGATACTGAAGTGCGTAGGAAGCTTTTTCTAGAAAAGAAAAGTTTTATTCTGAATTGCTGAAGAATGTCTTGTTGAACCCTTAAATCCAGGGAAAGTTTTACCGAAGGTCTGTCCCTTCAAACTTTAATTTGGGCGGGTGCCACGGAGGGCGCGCGGAGGGCGCAGCGCTAACTGACACTGAAGTAGATACGAAGCAACGGCCCAAGCAGCCCAAACGGCCCAAACGGCACCAAATGGCCCCAAAGTACCCGTTTGGGGCGGGCTCTTTCTTGGTCTTCCATTTACAGTTTTGCCCAGGAGTTGCAGTAGAGTTGCAGAAGAGTTGCAGTTTCACTTTACAGGTTGACATCGTGGTTGCTCTCTTTTTCTATATTTCTCTTTTTCGGGTGTCTATCCCTTTTGGATCAGCTGTCGCTGCACCTGCATTTATTTATATGACATTTAGCGAAATTGGCGAATCCACCGATTTCTCTATGATTCATTAAAAAGCTAGAATTATGCATATTTCTTATTACATACCGGTAAGACATACTAAACATATTTAGTCATATGCAATTACTCATACAACAAGCCGATATATTAGTCATAATAATAGTCATCACCAATGCCGTCAATGATCGTAGTTACAGTTACGAGTTGACAGGCATTCATGCAGGATCTGACGGAGACGGACATTACCCCAAGCCGACATTTATTTCTAGTATTGCAATACTGTCACATTTACCATACAGCTGGGACAATACCTTATATGATCGACATACATATACGTGATGTGAATCTGCATGTTATATACTCTTTATACACTCTATCACATCAAACTCTCCATGACTCTATGGCTACTGCCTGCACCTCATCGCACGGCAGTTAGTAGCGGCGATTAACGGCGATTATCGCTATCTCATCCGGCTCGCGAATATAAACCGTAACTGTCCCAGTTTACTGCCAATTTTTATCGATTTTTCAGGAAAATACTCTTCGACAGTATGTCTGCACAACTCCAGCGAAGAATATTCACTCCCCTTCTATCGAAGAAAGTACCTCCGATTCCTGATGAGGATGAAAGGCCCTTTTACCCCGAGAAATCGGCAAATTTTTTCAGCCAGTTATACTTCCACTGGCTCAATCCCATTCTAAGAGTCGGGTATAAACGGACGCTCGAACAGAATGACATGTTTGAGTTGACCGACGACATAAAAGTTGAGACCATGACCAAGAGGTTCCAGGAAATTTTCGATATTCAGGTCAACAAGGCTAGAGCCAATCACATTGCTGCCAAATGTAAAGAAAGAGGCGAATCTATCGGGTCATCTACCGTGGATCCTGAACAGGATTTGGCCGACTTTAAGGTGACAAAAAGTTTGGCGTTATGGTCGTTGGTGTTGACATTCAAATGGCTTTATCTTTCTGCCTGTATTGTTGTGTTTTTCTCTTCCATGGCCCAGTGTTTAACACCTCTTCTCACGAAAGAATTGATCAAGTATGTATCGGCAAGAGCATACGGGTTGGAACCCAATACGGGAAAAGGTGTGGGATATGCTATTGGTACAATTTTGTTACTTTTGTTTGGGGGGTTATGCATCAACCACGGGTTCTATAGGGGGATGATGGCCGGGGCTCAAATGAGAGCTGTTTTGACAAAGTCGGTATTGGAGAAATCGTTTAAATTGAACTCGAAATCGAAACATGATTATCCGACTTCCAAAATCACTTCCATGATGAGTACTGATACTTCAAGAGTCGATTTTGCTGCTGGTTTCCAACCATTTTTAGTTTCTTTCCCCTTTTCTTTAGTGGTCATTGTCGTAATTTTAATCGTAAACCTTGGTGTATCCGCCTTGGTCGGTATTGCTTTTTTGTTCATATTTTTGGTCGTCATTAGTCTTATTTCGAAACGAATGTTTGCCATGAGAGGTGAAGCTACCAAGTATACCGACTCCAGAGTTAACTATATCAAAGAAATCTTGAACAGTTTAAAGATCATCAAGTATTACTCCTGGGAGGAAGCTTACCTGAAGAACATTTCTGATGTTCGAGGAAAAGAAATGAAGATTATTTACTTGATTCAAGTAATGAGAAATATCATTTTGGCTTCTGCCCTTAGTTTATCAGTCTTTTCTTCTTTGGTGGCTTTTTTGGTGTTATATGCCACTGGTTCAAGTAAGAGGAATGCTGCTAATATTTTCTCGTCTATTTCTTTGTTTAATGTTTTCACAACTATGGTATTTATGATTCCAATGGCTTTAAGTTCTTTATCTGATGCTTTGATTGCCATTGATAGAATTGGTAATTTCCTTGCTGCCCCTGAAGCCACGGTTGAAGAGGGGAGAATCGAAGCTTCTCCTGAAACGTTGAAAGAAATGGATGTCCACCAGGTGTCTATCAGGGTGAATGATGCTTCTTTTGAATGGGAAGTTTTTGCTCAAGATGATGACGAAACAGAAGAAAAGAAAAGTATCAAAGAAGAAGATGAAAAACTGGATGACCAAAAAAATGACTTTGAGGGATCCAGGATTGATTCTGAAGCTTTTCCTGGATTGAACGACATTAATTTGGATGTGAAAAAGGGCGAATTTATAGTTATCACTGGATTAATTGGATCTGGTAAATCGTCCCTCTTAAATGCTCTTTCTGGGTTTATGAAGAGAGTCAAAGGATCAGTAGATGTTAATGGTTCGTTGGTTCTTTGTGGTCAACCATGGATTCAAAACACGACCGTTAAGGAAAACATTATATTCGGTTCTGCAATTGATGAACAAAAATACAAGAGTGTCATTTATAGCTGTTCTTTGGAAAGTGACTTGGAAATTTTACCGGCCGGTGACAGAACTGAAATTGGTGAAAGAGGTATCACATTGTCAGGAGGACAGAAGGCCCGTATTAATTTAGCTAGGGCAGTCTATTCCGATCAGGACATTATACTAATGGATGATGTTTTATCAGCTGTCGATGCAAGAGTTGGGAAACATATTATGGAGAATTGTATGATGGGCTTATTGAGGGATAAGACAAGAATCCTTGCCACTCATCAATTGTCCTTAATTGGTAGTGCTGATAGAATTATCTTTTTGAATGGTGACGGATCTGTTTCGGTTGGTACTTCTGAAGAATTGACTGCCTCAAATTCGGGATTTCATAATTTAATGACATTCAATACTCAAACCGATGATGATGATGATGCTGTTGAGGACATTTTCGAAGAAGAAGTGGAAGAAGAAAAGGAATTGATCCAAAGACAAGTTACTCGTGCATCAACCTTGAAAAAAGATGTCTCTATCATTGATGAAGAAGCTATACATAAGGACTATAATCAAGATCAAGATGTTAGTGGAAGATTAACGGAAGATGAAGCTAAAGCGGTTAATGCAATTGGGTTTGGAATTTATTCTAAATATGTCAAATTGGGTCAAGGGATTTTCAAACACGGAACTATACTTTTGTTGATTGCTTTGTTTTATATCTTGGCTATTTTCTGTACTCTTTTCACTAATACATGGTTATCTTTCTGGACCGAGTATAAGTTTGAATCGAGAAGTAATGGATTTTATATCGGAATTTATGTCATGTTTGCTATATTATCCTTTTTATTGTCATTACTTGGTTTTATCTTCCTTGGTTATATGAATAATCAAGCGTCTAAAAAGTTAAATATCTTGGCCATTCAAAAGGTTTTATATTCTCCAATGTCTTTCTTAGATACTACTCCAATGGGGAGAATTATCAGTAGATTTACAAAAGATACCGATGTATTGGACAATGAGATTGGTGATCAAATGAGATTCATGACATATGCAGCTTGTAACATTATTGGTGTGATTATTCTTGGAATCATTTATTTACCGTGGTTTGCCATTGCTATACCTCCTTTCTTTTTGGGGGTGTTTTTTATGGGAGAATATTATCAGTCTTCGGCCAGAGAAATTAAGCGATTAGAAGCTCTTCAAAGGTCTTTTGTATATAACAATTTCAATGAAACGTTGGCTGGTATGGATACAATCAAAGCTTATGATGCCGGTCCAAGGTTTTTACAAAAGAACGATTATTTCACTAATAGAATGAACGAAGCTTATTACTTGACTATTGCATCCCAACGTTGGATAGGGGTTAATATTGAATTATTGACTTGTGTATTACCTTTGGTTATTACGCTTTTATCTGTATTTAGAATATTCAATATTAGTCCTGCGTCGGTCGGTTTAGTCACTTCATATGTCATACAGATTACAGGACAAGTTGCCTTTTTAATTAGGAGTTATACCCAAGTTGAAACCGAAATGAATTCTGCTGAAAGACTTTGTGAGTTCGCTTTTGAGTTGGATCAGGAAAAACCTTATCTAATTCCAGAAACACAACCACCTCCAGACTGGCCACAAGCCGGAGGAATTGAATTCAAAAATGTTTCGATGTCTTATCGTCCTGGATTACCTTTTGTTTTGAAAGACTTGAATTTTTCCGTCAAATCCCAGGAAAAAATAGGAATTTGTGGTAGAACTGGAGCTGGTAAATCATCTATTATGACTGCATTATATAGACTTTCAGAAATGGATGAAGGAGATATTGAAATCGATGGGGTTGGAATTTCTGCTTTGGGTTTGAAAGATTTAAGAACTAAATTATCAATTATCCCTCAAGACCCGGTGTTATTTAGAGGTTCAATTAGAAAGAATTTAGATCCTTTCGCTCAAAGTAGTGATGATAAATTATGGGATGCCATGAGAAGATCTGGATTAATCGATGGTAAAAAATTAGAAACTGTAAGACGTCAACAAAAAGACGATGATAATTTATATAAATTCCACTTGGACCAACCAGTTGAAGATGAAGGTTCGAATTTCTCCTTGGGCGAACGTCAATTAATGGCATTGGCCAGGGCTTTGGTGAGAGATTCAAAGTTACTTATTCTTGATGAAGCTACGTCTTCTGTCGATTATGAAACTGACGCTAAAATTCAACAGACCATTGTAAAAGAATTTGCTTCTTGCACTATTCTTTGTATCGCTCATAGATTGAGAACAATTGTCAATTATGACAAAATTTTGGTTCTCGATAAGGGAGAGGTGAAAGAGTTTGACACCCCTTGGAATTTATTCAATTTAGAGAATGGGATTTTCCAACAAATGTGTCAAAAATCAAAGATTGAGGCTAATGATTTCCTCAGAAAAAATTAATCGTATTATGACTATATCGTAGCTTTATGCCAAAATTTAATATTCATGTAATTCCATGTAAATAATTTAATAATATTTATTTGTTAGATAATTTCTATTTGTGTAAATAATTTCTATTTGTGTAAATAATAATTCCTATTTGTGTAAATTGTGTGCTATATAATGGCTGCGAAATCCCAAAATATTCTTCTTTGTATAACTACTTTAACATGAAGAATTTATTTTTAATGACAGCTCTTGCCCCGGTGGCCACCGCCCTTTACGTTCCCGAAAACGGGGATGACTGGACTGATTTAAAACCAGAAGCTTCGTTGGGAACTCAAACTCTCGATTATGATTTCGGTATGATTGTTAGTCTACTTGACGAAGCTGAAACTGCAAAAGTGACTTCTCAAAATGAAGCAGGTCAAGTGGTTAAGGATGATTACGAATCTGACGAAGATGACCATTCTATGAATAATTTTTCTTGTAAGCAAGAAAATACTTTACTGATGAGTTTAAGAGGTGGGATTTTAAGAGATTCAAACAACAGAATTGGTACAATTGTCTCCAATAGACAATTCCAATTTGATGGGCCTACCCCACAATATGGTGCAATTTATGCTAATGGATGGAATGTTGATGAAGATGGCAATTTGAATTTGGGAGATCAATCCTACTTTTACCAATGTAAATCAGGAGATTTTTACAACTTGTATGATCAAAGTATTGACTCCGAATGTGATCTTGTTAATTTAAAGATTGTTCGGTTAATTGATTGTTAAGCACTTCTTCAAATTATTCCTTTTATATTCAAATCTATATAGTGTCAATCAATAATTATCTATAATATCTTGCACTAACCCGTCTCCCATCCGAATTCTTTACGGGTCTTTGTTGAATCACTTAGATTATTGAAGGTGAAAAACAACCTAAGTCCCCCAATTATTCCTGTACTTCTTGCGGAGTCACAGATTTAGATGAACGTTGTATTTTTGGCCAATTGCATCCCAGATTGATCTGGTCAAAACGCCGAGCTTCTCAGTTCCCTAGTAGACGAGACCAACAGTTCCCTTTTCTAATACTAATCGATATAATACGGTGGCATCATCTCGGTGAATTTCCGGCCAAGTACTTGAGCCATCTCCGGGATAATGAGTGCATTTTTCAACGGCTTTTTGAACAATGAAGGGGATGAATGTTTGATCTCCCTCAGCATAAACTGTGGGAAATAGTCCTATACATATTGATTTAACATCTTTTTTAGCATTTGAAGTGGACGATAATTGTTCATCCTCGTATCTCCTTCAGTACACTTTAGATCATAAACCCTTTTAAAAGGTCCCAAAGAAGAAACAAGTAGGGCTCCGGATGAATTAACGTCTTGTTGGTACTAATATAAGCGTCACATATAGTAGTAATGATCTTATGATCAAGTGCACAACATTTGGCGAAAATGGCAAACTCATCAATGAAACCAAGAAGGGTCGTTGCATCCGCTTTCTTGGCAGTCTCAACCAATATAACAATATCATTCGAATATTCAAATCGTATTGAACCATTTCACCACCAACTCGCATTAATTTTGCAGCCATTGCGTCGGACCTAGCTAGGGCCACAAGTTGATGGCCATGGGAAATTAAATCTTTAACTAGTGGGACACCAACAAATTATGAACTGCCTGTAATAAATAATATCACTATTCGTAAAAAAAAAGTTCAAATGATATGTTTGGCTTAATACTATGATTCTTGCTCATTAGTAAGCTGTCCAAAAACGGAAATACCACCGCTTATATGAAGGAAAGAAGAGCGTTTTGGTCTAAAGGTATTTCCTCTGTTTCCATTCCCACCTGTTGTCTAATGATTAGGATACAGTGCCGTTGCAAACAAAGAGCCCGTGTCATAAACCATGGCTTGTAGAAATGTGTTGACCACTTTTCGTAATTGACTAGTAGCGGCATAGTCAGCCTTATGTGATGTGAACTCACGAAAACCCGGGTGAGAATTATGCAGGACTTGTACTCAAATTTACCCTCTACTTCATGACAAACCCGTCCTGTATACAACTCAGTCTTGTTACTAATTGGGCAATGGACTGAAATATACTGCTACGAAATTGCAATTGTGCGGCTGATGATTGTTGCTTCCTTTTTTTTTGCAACCAGACATTTATAATCATATCTAGATAAATATATATATATATAAGCTAGCACTTTTCTCTTTGTTCTCTATATCATGTCGTCCACAGTATATCAGTCGATTAAAACTAGTTATTTTGGGAGGTTGGTGTACCAGTTTTCCAAAAACAAGTACTTCACTTACCCTGAAGAACAAGAAGACTATGAAATCCCTAAACACTATTTCGACGACAGTAGCGACGGTCAATTGATCATTGTTGATTGGGAAGAGAATGATCCCGAATTTCCTAGGAACTGGTCCTGGGATAGAAAAGCCGTTGTTCAAGTACAAATGACTATTTTGAACTTTTTATTATACATGGGAGGGCCCATCTATACCGTCGCAACTGGGACAGTAATGGAAGAATTTCTGACCACTTATGTGGTTGCAACGCTTCCATTGAGTGTATTTATCTTTGGCTATGGATTATCCCAATTGTTTTTTTCTCCGATGTCTGAACAATATAATATCGGAAGGACACCAATCTATTTCTATACCGGGATAATATTTGCTATTCTCAACATAGGATGTGCATTGACAGACAATATGGCGGGATTGATTGTCAGCCGGTTCATTGCCGGGATATTTGCATCACCACCCATTTCAATCGGGGCTGCTTCCTATACCGATGTCACCAACATAGCCTATGTCCCGCCTGTGTTGGCTATTTGGGGAATTGCCTGCTTCTGTGGGCCATCACTTGGGCCTATCATAGGCCTTGGTCTTGCGCAGCTGAGCTGGAGAAACATCTTCTGGTACTTATGTGCTGTAGTTGGAGGATTCACTTTGATCTTGTTTATCACATCCCCAGAGACAAACCATGCTACTTTGTTACATTGGAAAGCTGAAAGATTGAGAAGACTCACCGGTAATAAGAAAATTGTCAGTCAAGGAGAACTTGAAGCTACATCAACCGGCAAATTACTTGTCCAGATTACATTCAGATGTGTAGAGATAATGATCAAAGAGCCAATTGTTTTACTAGTGGATATTTACCAAGCCGTTTGCTATGGATGTCTATACCTCTGGTTTGAGTCATTCCCAATTGCCTTTGGAGAAACCTACAAATTCCTGCCTGGAGCCGAAGCTGCTGCTTATAACTCCATCAATGTTGGTGTCTTCATAGGTGCCGGTATATACATGTACTTGACATACCATTTGTTCACTAAAAAGATTCTTGATGGGAAACCGGTACCGGCCGAGGCATTTCTAACTACATCACTTGTGGGTTCCATTTTAGTGACTATTTCGTTATTTATCTTTGGATGGACAGTTAATCCTAAAATCCACTGGATAGCCCCATTAATTGGGGCTGTCATTTTTGGGGCCGGATGTATTTGTGTTCTACAGAGTAATATTAACTATTTAGCTATGCTATTTCCCAGATATGTCGCTAGTGTAATTGGTGGGAATGGGGTTTGGCGATCCGTTACCGGAGGCTCATTTCCCATTTACGGAAAGCTTATGTTTAATAAACTAAGCACAAAAGATTTCCCCGTCGCCTGGGGCTGTACGTTGCTTGGAATAATTTTTTTGGCATTGAATTTGGTGCCAATTCTTTTTAAGAAATATGGTAAATCGATTCAGAAGCTGTCGAAATGGGCCAATTAGAGAAAAGGAATTGAGGCGTTTTCAACGTAATTCGTAAACAGAACGTCGAAAATGTGAAACGAGTAAAGTTAGAGTGTATAGAATGTAGGCTACTACAGTTAAATAAATTTGACATATGCAAACATGTGGCAGTAATTAGCATGACCGGCTTTGTCCGTCTGGAAAAAGAAAAAAAGGATAAATTCTTATTGTTCGGATCCCTGTAAAATGAAAACCATTGGTCTTATTACGATTGACTTACAATACTTTACGTATTCCCATTAGCCAATTAGCCATTGAAGAGAAGTCCTGTACATACGCGGGAGCGGGCAGCGAATCAACGGTCAAAAAGACGGTGATTTTTTGCAATAATTTCTTGGCCAAATTTATTACATGCATACGGGCATCAAACAATACATGGATCCATTACTGTCACATTTTATTCAGGTGATTATTATAAAATGGGAGATTCGAAATAGGCTGTGAATGGAGCTATAACGAATTGACGATGGCTTTGAATTGTATATAAATTATATATTTAAAACTATATTGAAGCCGTATAACACTAATTGTCAAGGGGGATTGCCTAATCGACCGGGAGAATTGGATGTAAATCCGGCTTTATTCAGCCGCCAATGCGTTGCCGCTTAGTGCATTGTTGAAAGGCGGTAACAGGTAGGTCGTAAACAGTGCTACAAAGAAACAGTATGGCAGGCAATTGTATATATGAAATACCTGTATATAGTACCACGGCGTTATATTGTATACAGGTCAAGATACTTGTTTCGGCACCTTTCCCGTACCTGCCTCTATCGGGAAATAGTTATCAGATACATCTACAGCTTAAGTCTGTATGAGAGAGAGAGAAAAGACGTTGAATAAGAATCTAATAACTCGAGTACCATTTCCCTTACTATTCATCATACCCCCTGCAACAAAATGAAAAGAAACATTGCCAATTGGTAGTTGATCAATGGTGGTGTCAATAATCTGATAATCTAAGGATCGGCCTTCTAAAATTGAAAATCAAAGAAGAAAAAATAAAAATTACAAAAAAAAATAAAAATTAAAGGGTTAGAAATTTTCTTGGTTCATTTCGATCAATCAGATAAATTTCTTTCCTTTGTCTCTAATCCCAGTAAAGATTATTTAAATGTAGGCCAAAAGCCGATCGTAAACTCTTTTTTTCTTTAATTTCCTTCAACTTTTCATTTGTCAAAAAAAAAATAATGTCTACTGAAGACAAAGAAATTAAACTGGTTCAACCATCGGTTTCACCAGCTAATAGTGAAAAAGTTGCCGAAAATGTAGCTGAAAAAAACGGCTCGGATATCGAAAGACAAAGTGCCGATATCGATACCGAATCTAATGACATTCACTTGGTGACTTCCAATACTTCCCTTGAATACGAAAAATCAAGAGGAGTCAGAAGAATTGAAAACGTTAGAACCATGATCGGTACTTCCATACACGGAAACTGGATCATGGTCGGGTTTATCACCTGCCTTTTGGTTATTGCTTGGGTCTATACTTTGGATAGTTCCACCACTTCCAATTATCAGGTTCCTGCCACCTCCAGTTTCGAAAAGCATTCCATGGTGTCTACTCTTAGTATTGCAACCAGTATTATTGGGTCAGTAATGAAACCATTCTTGGCTAAATTCTCTGATGTTACTTCCAGACCAACTTGTTATACCCTTTCCCTTTTCATCTACACCCTTGGTACTGTTGTTGCGGCTTCATCCAGTACTATTGGAGCCTATGTCATCGGGGAAGTATTCACAACCGTTGGATCTCAAGGTATTACTTTTTTGAATGGATTAATTGTGGCCGATTTGACTCCGTTGAAATGGAGAGGTCTTGGTAAAGGTATTTTAGCCACTCCATACATAATCAACGTGTGGTTTTCTGGTTTGATTGTCGATGCCATTTTGAAGAGAAACTGGAGATGGGGTTACGGTATGTTTGCCATTATTATGCCTGCCACTGTGTTACCAGCTGTTTTGGTATTGTTCCATTTTGAACATAAAGCCCAAAAATTAGTACCAAAAATCGAAAGACCAAAGAGAACCCTTATGCAAATCATCTGGCAATCCAGCAAAGAAGTCGATGCTTTTGGTTTACTTCTTTTGGGTTTCGGATGGTCATTATTGTTATTGCCATTCTCTTTATACCCATACGCCAAAGACGGCTGGAAGAACCCAAGTATCATTGCCATGATTGTTGTTGGTGGAGTCTTATTGATTGCTTATGTCCTCTTTGAAATTTACTGGTCTCCATTTCCATCCATGCCAAGGAGAATCGTCTATAACAAGACATTCTTGACTTGTGTAGTCATCGATTTTATTTATCAACTTAATGGTGGTATTCGTAGTCAATACTTATCTACTATTGTTTGGGTCACCAAGGATTGGAGCGATCAAAACTGGACTTACTTCAACAATACCTTGACCGTGTCTCTTTGTTTCTTTGGGGTTGTTGCTGGTATTATTTGTAGGGTCACGCATCGTTATAAGTACTTGCAAGTCTTTGGTATTTTTCTTAGAATGTGTGCTTACACCATCACTGTTAGACCTCAAGGTACTGTTCCCAATGGGGCTTCTTTTATCATGGCTCAAGTTTTAGTTGGTCTTGGTGGTGCTTTCTCAGTTATTGGTACTCAAACTTCCAGTGAAGCTTCTGTTCCTCATCAAGATTTAGGTTTAGTTATTGCCGTTTTGAGTCTTTGGTCCAGTATTGGTGCTGCCATTGGGTCTGCTATTTCTGCTCCTATTTGGACTTCTAAATTGCCTGGTTACTTGAGCGAATTCATGCCTGATACTTATACTGATGCTGATATCCAAACTTTCTTCACAAATGTCTCTACTTTAAGAGAACTACCTTATGACTCTCCTGGTAGACAAGGGGCTATCAAGGCTTACTCTTATGTTGCCATGTACTTTTTCGCTCCAGCTCCGGCAATAGAATTGATTGCCGTTGTTGTGAGTTTCTTCCAAACTAATTACTACTTGGGTGATACTCAAAATGCTATTGAAGATCAAAATGGTAAAGATCCGACTAATCCAAATGAAGAAAAATATGTTCCAAAGACCAAAAAAGAAAAATTACTTTACTTGTTCAGGTAATCGTCTGTTTATAGAATAATATATTAATTAATTTGATTTTTATCTTTTTCAAGTAGGAAAATGGTATTGTGCGTACAATTTCGTTGAAGTTGAAAGAATAAGGGAAAACATCATTTATTGCAAAACTAAAAAACTAACTAACTTAGTAAGCAGACGAGAATTGGTCGACTTTAAGTTTTAAAGCATGGCATCCTTCTGGGATTTTGTCGTAACTGGTTAAAACTGGTTGGTCACCAGAGTACTTGTATGGATCGTCAACATTAGTACATGCAGCAAAAGTGTCTGGAGATCCATTAACAGTCAAGTATCCTTCGTCGTTAACGACAACTGGAGTAGAGTCTCCAGCAACAGAAAATGCGGCAATATTGTTACTAACTGTGAATGGTAATGGGGTGTTTGATTCGACTTCGGCCAATTCTTTGGTGGATGGGTCATATTTCAAACTTCTTGGTTCACCACCAAAGAAAACATAACTGATACCAGCTCCTTCATGCTTACCAAAAATACCTTGGCCATCAATGGATTTTTCCGAGGATTCAACAATGATTTTAGCAAATTTAGGAGATTCGGCTGGGGCAGCAGAACTTAAGGTGAATAAAGCAGCAGTAGCAGTTAAAACAGTGGAGAATTTCATTTTATTTTTTGTAAGTTAATTGATTTATTGAGGTAATCTGAGTGATTGATAAAATAATTCAGGGGGATTGTGTACCCCTTAAATAGTAAAATCCCAAGGGTCTTTTATTTATATCAGTCATGTAATTTCAAGTAGTCATAAGCATGATTTCTATTTTTACCTCGCACAATTACATCATTTTGTTTTTTGCAGCAATTTCTCCGGCATTTCTTTTTCGCAAATCATTTAAGCGAGGGATTAATGACAAAGGTGACAGCTATATGCATGACCGTACATATGAAACTTGGGGTAACCTTTACATATTCTGGGGTTATACACAAAAAGTATAGTATCTAAGCAAGCAACATTTATTTTTAGAAGCTCACCTACCCGATCTGTTTGTTTATTAGAGTCATTAGTTTTTTTAGTCTGTTAGTTAGTCTCTTCGTTAAAAATTTAGAGTGGGGTTGATTTATCCGAGGGACCTATGATAACCCACATCGTTAGTTTATCCCATTAGCCACGTTTAATTGGGTGATATTGGGGTTGTTGTTGTATTTCCTGCAATGTGTACGTCTTAATAGAATCCGCTTGTTTTTTTTTTATATCACTTTCACTCCACGACTCGAAATAACGTCTTTCTATCTTCCCTCTAATCCCCCACCCTTGCCCCCACCTCGCTTGAGTCCCCCACTTCAACACTACGGCTAGCTCATCATATGCAAAGCGGGAACTTTATCGGTTCCGTGCTAAAAATAGTTCTCCTCTAATTATCAGGGACTAATGTTGTTATGTGAAATTGGGTAACTCCACAGAACCTTCACATGTAGGAATTTTTTCCCTCCTATATGCTTTACAAAGTAAATGAACGTTGATAAATGGTTGTATGAGTTGAATCTAGGAGACAACATTGACTAGCGATAGGAATATATATATAGAAGACTACACAATTCCTTATGTATCATAGTTTATCACCCCCATATGGAACTGGAATTTGAATAATACCTCTACATCTATAGATAACCTTGGTAGTCAAATGAAGGTACCGTGAATAGCTTGAAAAAAAACATGTTCAAGGCATATACATTGTTACGATGACATTCTTTTGATCAATGTAAAAGAAGCTTGTAGGTGGTCAAATAGGATTTTTTACCATCCCCTTTTATTAACTTGTTTTGTTGACCATTTCTTAGCAAAATAGGTTAACTTTAACCATATTTATGTCTCCCTCCTTCGTCTTGGGGCTATTGTCTATTGTTGTAAGGACAATCTTGGATTTTCCTTCCGGCGTCAAAACTCTTGGTGATTGTTGAAACGACTGATTTATACTTAAAGTTCCCATAACTTTTAAAAACATGGGTGAGTACCATTTGTGCATGGTAAGCTACTATTTAGGCTATCGTCCGTCCCGGTGGTATGCTTTTAATAGGAAGCTTTCACATCTAATACTTGGCAAAGCAAATTAAAATTCGTCGTGGTGTCAATGGTTTAAGCTCAAAAACAAAGTCTAACCTACTTGTTTCTCAGCGGTGATTGACAATTGCATTTGTAACAATAACGTAAATACATATCAGCCCACACATTTAAAGTTTATCAATTAAACTTTCTCGTGTATGATAGACATTATCAAAGGATGATCATCGACAATAAGTCAATTGGGTGTGTGCTATCTCTATTTCATACATTAAAAATGCCACTATTGGTACTACTGCAACTATATTTCGAAATGTAATAATCTACAGAACAACGGATAATGGTGGACGTTTTTGTTGAATAACTTATAGTCCGGACAACTGCTTCTATTTGGAGAAGAAGTTTATTGAATATTTCGAGAAGTTTATTTTTTGGCTTAATTGTATAGAAGGAAATGAAAAGAGTATCATAGTTGTGTGAAAAAAACTTGCTAAGTTGAAATGTAATGTTATTGTTCAGTATCAATTGCTTATTATTTGTCAGTGAAGGTGTATGAGAAGAGTTGATGGCATGTCGTATTGTGGCAGCTGTCTGGAGTTTTTACAACTGATTCACCCTCTATTTAACCGAATGATGAACCTTGGCCACCTTAGAGTCTGTCTATAAGGTTTTCAATTATTTGAAATATTCGAAGAGTAAAATACAGGGGGACTTGGCGGATAAGATTTAGGTTTGGTATTTTTTCGTATTCAAAGTGCACTAACCATCTTTTCGAGGTTTCGATACTGTTTGATACTTTGATTGGCTGCAAAAACATGAAAGCCACTATTGAGTATACTGATAACTAAAAGATAAGTCCCATGTGCTACAGGATGCACAAACCCCAAGCTATCTTGACAATCCGGGCTCCATTCACTTTATTGCTAATGAGTTTCCTTCTATTCTTTTCTTTCAACGAAAAATACATAAATTCAATGGAAAATCACCTTGAAATGTAATTTTTCTTAGACATTCAGTATGTTTAATATGAAAAGAACTTTAGTCTTCTTTGTGCTATTCGCTTTGAGTTTGGGAGCTTCTCTCATTCCTAAAAAGCCATCACAAGATTCTTTTTACAATGCACCTGCCGGTTTTGAAAGTGCTAAACCCGGGGATATCTTAAAGTGGAGAGAAGTACCAACCAAAATCAGAAGTTATTTGTTTGAAGTCAAGATAAAAAATGCATGGCAAGCATTAATCAGATCTACTGATGCAGAAGAACAACCAATCGTCACCGTTATTACTATTTTTGAACCTTATAATGGAGATCCAAAAAAGTTAGTTGCTTATAGTGTTGCTGAAGACTCTGCAAACTTCGACTGTGCTCCGTCTTATAGTTTCCAAGATGGAGGGGGTGTCACCACTATTCCAGGACAATCAGAAATGTTTTTAATTCAATCAGCTTTAGATTTAGGCTATTACGTTGTTTCCCCAGATTATGAAGGTCCAAAATCAGGTTTCACTATAGGTAGATTGGCTGGCTATACTGCGTTAGATTCCATCAGAGCTGCTTTATCATCTGGAAAAGATTCTAATATTGATAAGAACGCTAAGGTGATTCTTTGGGGTTATTCGGGTGGTGCCGTACCAACCAGTTGGGCTGCTGGTTTACAGCCAGCTTATGCACCAGAACTTAAAGGCAACTTGATTGGTGCTGCTTTTGGTGGTTGGCTAAATAATATAACTGCCACTGCAGAAAGTATTGATGGTACCATATTTTCTGGTTTCGTTTTTGCTTGTATCAATAGTATTTATCAACTGTACCCTAATATCGTTGGTCCTGTTTTGAAGGATCAACTTAAACCATTGTTATATGGTAATTTCTTTGTTTCTTCAAAATTTTGCATTGTTCCTAACATTGTTTATTATGTTTTCCAAAGAGTTTTCACTGGTATTTCCTTAGGTAGATATACCAAAAGGGGCTGGGATACTTTGAATATCCCTGCTGTTAAAAACATTATTGATAGAAATATCTTGGCGGGTGAAAAGACCCAAGATGTTGTTCCACAAATTCCTCTTTTCCTTTACCAAGGTCACTTAGATGAGATCATTCCTATTAAAAGTGTTAATCATGTATATGATACCTGGTGTGCCAAAGGTGTTCCATCGTTTGAATTCACAGAATCATTAATTTTCGGACATCTCTTAGAAGCTGCTGGTGGTGCTGGTGCTGCCCTTAAATGGATGAAAGATAGATTTGATGGTGTACCTCCTGTCCAAGGTTGTAAACATACCCAAAGAATCACTAACTTGTCCTATCCAGGCGCCATTCTTTCTTACCTTGATGCAGCTAATGCATTGATTAAGAATCTCTTCGGTTTTAAAATCGGTCCTGATACCACCAGTGTTCCAGACGATAGTCAACTCTTGCAAATTCTGTTGGGGCCACAAATTCAAGCTTTGAAAGCCAATAATGCTACTGCTAATGCCTTAGGTGGTAAGCAAGTTTAGTTTAACTTTAAGTAAACTTTCTGTATTGTCGTTGGAAAGTATGCTGTTTGTCTTTTTAATATACATTATTTCCAAATTTCTGTAGAAGTAGAAGTAAATAATCGCAGTTAGTGAAATGGTTCACTGGGCATTCATGAATTGACTTATAGCATGTAGATATATGTACATATATATATATATATGGTTTATTGGGCATTGATAGCATCGTAGATTTGTTTCTGCATTTCCTTAAATCCTCTCTCGGAAGAATATTCATCTAAGAAGGGAAAAAGATGGGAGCCCCAAAAACCGGCGATTTTATTTTCGGGATCAACCCAATAATATAAGTTCCCGTATCCAGACCAAAAAAAAGAATTCTTTGGTTGTGGATATGAATTATCCGTTTCCGTAATTCCCATTCCCGCCAACGTAAATGTATCTTCATTATCAATAAATGGAGCGGATTTATTAAGGAAGTCACCTGAAGGTAAATGATTTTGAAGAGCAAATTTTACGGTCTCTTCTTTCAAAACTCTAGTATTTGTATCGGGGGAATATCCATAATTTAACCAAAGCCTTAAGAGCTTCATGTAACTCTCAATGGTACCGAAACAGCCATGACCACCCATATCAACTTCTGGATTTAAACCAGCAGCACCTTCAGTTGGAACAGCAATCAACTTTTCATCTGGAAGACGGGCATAAGGTTTTAAATAGTTGCAATCGTCTTTAGGGTGAAAGGTGCAATCCATTTCCAAAGGATCAAATAGGATTTCTTTCAAGTAGTCTCCTAATTTCTTCCCAGTAACAGTTTCAATAACTAACCCAAGATAATCATAACTATATCCATACATAAAGCCAATACCGGGTTCTTGAACAAGAGGTGTGTGTTCAGTAGCGAATATTTCCTTTTTACCGTTGAATGGATTAAGTTGAGGGTTTCTGGTAGAATATAAAATTTGGGCATCTTCATTAACGAAAAAGTAAGCCAATCCACTCGTATGGGTCAAAAGATGCTTAATAGTTATTTTGGCTTCTGGTTTTCTTGGTGGGATTACAAATTCCCCAGTTTGAGCATCGATACTTCCTTTTTCAATAATCCCAAGTTCTCCAATAATAGGTATATATTTGATAGCTTCGTCATCAAGATTGATTCTACCTTCTTCAAGTAATTTCAAACCCGCCAAGGCGGTCATTGCTTTGGTACATGAATAATAGTAAAGCATGGTATCTTTGGTTACCGGAGATTTAGTCTCAAGATCTTTAACCCCCGCATATTCCAATACAAAGTTCGATTTTTCATTAGTTGCAGCCAATAAAATACCAGGAACTTTTGGTTGTTCTTCGCCGGCATTTGTCAATCCTTCCACCAATTGCTTTAAACTACTTCTCAATGATTCAGTTTTAACTTCAGTCATTTTTGCTGTCTGAGGAATTTAAATAATTTGCAAACAATTGACTTGTATAGGGGATATTGAAGTTGCGTAGACATTCTCCACTCAATGCAGGGCTCGTGTCTGTATTACCTTTCATGCAGTAAAGCCGTCCTGATGTAAACAGCGGTGAAGGTTTTATATATAGTATATCCGGATTAAGGAACAGTCCTGAGCGTAGCCTTTCCCAGGTATCTAAAGCAGGTAATGGCTGGATCCATCCCCGCAACAAACACTTTACCGGAGATAGAATACTGAAAGATCTGATAAACCCGTTGGAGACGACCGCAAATCGATTAATTGGGCTATATATAAAATACAGGGCTGCGAATGGAAATGGGGCTTGAAAATTGACTGTACAACGTGCTAAGAAATGATGTGGGAGGATATAAACGGTAGTAATACAACAATAATATGTGAGTGTTACTAGTACCGTTCTAGTATGGCCAACGGTAGTTAACATCTGAACAAGCGACTATGAAGCTCCGACTAAACCATGCAGGGGTATTCACATGCAGGACATTACCTGTGAAGATATTCCATTTTAGGTTATTCTTACGTAAGACCACTAATAAGTGACTATGTAACGGATACTTTAGTTGGATATAGTTGTAATATGTTGTAATATGTCTATATGCATAATAGAGATTCACAGTGTTCTATGTGAAGTGGATGCGTAATATGCCAACTCTTCCGGCATAGCACAATACATAAGCTTGCAAATTTCGCAGCCATAAATTTACATACCGATATCATATCTCTAGTCTAACTCCATATCTATCAAAACACACCAAATTATCACATCTCCTGTCATTTCCTTGTTTAATCATCTTCCGTAAAAAACTATGCAGCCTTCGCTTCTTTGTCTACTATAGGATTGCTAGTGAAACAATTAGCACCAGGTAGAATAACCTCTATTTGACTATTTTCTACCATTTTCTTTTGATAGCTATTTATAGTGCTGCTTTTATTTTTTTGACAATGGTTGAAAGAAGGTATTACAACGATCAAGTCCTCAAAACATCTTAAACAACGGTCTCCATGCTACCTTAAATCTCCGTTACTACAAATACTTTGTGTCACAAAGACATTGAACAATGTTAGTATTAAAGACAATTTCAATACATTTAAGAGATTATAACCGTCTATGAATGTATTCAAGAAAGTTGCTACTGGTAATATGAAGAAAGAAAATATTGTGCAAAATCAAACAACATACCTTAGTCTGTGGTAGACTAGTTGTATACCTATATGACTTATTTCCTAGTAAGGAAAGAATCTGACAGACGTAAAGTAATGTCTAATTGTTCCAGTCGTCCCACTCAGTTGACAATTCAGAGTAAGGTTTTGCTAGGCTGGTGTTTCCTAATTGATATAGTCTCCTATTTCTGGTTTTACAAGAAGAACATATCTTTAAAGAGCAATATTCCTTCCAGCTATTCAATTCGAGAGTATTTCAAAATAAAGAATGGATTTTAAGTTAAGTTCAATGGTACATTTTTTTAACTATGGTGTCTTTATTCATTATATTCCTACATCATTCGCTTTATGATACCAGCCCATATATAGGCGTGTCAATCTTCATATATCTTTCACTTAGAAAACACGGCTGTATTAATTTCTATTCTGATACGCAAAGGTTGATTTTTATGATTACCGACTATAATTTAGCACGTTAATTTAGAAGAGTCAAACTTTTGTATTAAGTCGCATTACGCACTTTAATTTGTATTAGGTTGCACATAGTTAAGGTGAGAGCCTAACTAAAAATTTGTTAGTGATTGCAATAGGTCGCAACTTTTGGTGCATTAGGTTGCAAAAAACCTTTACCTGCAGGTTGATATGGTACATCTCCTGTATGTTGATCTTTTTTTTGA